>JARHVA010004096.1:792500-1012500 GCA_037957365.1 Torreya grandis | reverse complement strand
GTTAATGTTTTCCCCATTTGTAATTGGGGAAGTTAGTTTCTTTTTTTCCTCTAGACACTAACATAAGTAGAAATATGTTCCCTCTTTGTTTTCCTTATCCAAAATAACTTCAAAAACATGATTTGTATCATAAAATAAAACAAATTGTCAATAAAAATGTTGATAGATAATGAGAATTTAGTAGATAATGATTCATCTTATTCCTATTTAAACTAGTTTAGATACATTATCAAAGTCATGTGATGATGTCATATATATAACTTATAATGCTAGTGGAACTTGATATGTGTCTATTGGAATTAGAGGTCTCAAAATCCATTCATCCATCTAATCTTGTGATTCACACTCATTCCAAACAAAGTTCATGCATGTAGAACAAAAACATGCCAAGTTCATCATATGAACAGTCCAAGAACCTACATTTGAATTAAAATGAGTGGATCTCACTTGATATTGTTATGGTCATACAATCCTCATACCTTGCTAATTATTCTTCCTCCATCAACCAAAAGTATCTAAAAACACTAAAATTTTATTGAGCACCATGGCCCATTTTTTCATTACAACATTCAACAATGATATTTGCATTAGTCCAAATAGTGCCATTTCCAAAATTCAAATCCTCTCTTGTAATGGATATTTTTACACATGCTATAGAACTGTCAAGTTCCCATTTTCCATGGCCAGCCTTAGTGAAATCCAAATATGTTATACTCTAGTGGTAATGTGCATCCTACTCAACCAATAAAATATTCATGCATTCTTAAATTATAATGTGTAATTTTCAAACCAAATATAATATTGATTGAAATTAATGTTCTTGTTAATCAAATTTACATAAAACATCTCAAAAAAATCTTACACAAACTTTGTACAATGTGATTTATCATCACAGACATATAAATGGTACTCCCTTAATATTTATTGATATTTATTTATACTATTAGGTGCATGCGTGAATATCGTAACTTGTAATGAGTTGTAGTATTATGACTGAACTTCCATTTGTATTTTGAATGTCTAATTATTAGTAGAATTTACTATTAAAACTATTTAATCAAGTGGGAATGTTTATTTTATTAACTTGAATTGTTTATCTAACCATCTAGCTTCCTGTGTGTGCATTGCATACTCTTAAATAATTTCTTCCCTAGATTTGACCACAAATTTTAAAACAAGTATTTGTTTTATAATAATCTCACACCTTTTACATTATTTTCCATTTTTTAATTAATATATCATATAATTGTATTTGATAAAACTAAATAATTATTTTTTAATTCCAATTGTTCTCTCCTCATAGATATAATTTTTAAATGTTATCAATCCAATAGAAATGTTGCAAGTTCTATCCGAACATGATTTGTTATAAAAAAATCCATCTAGTCTTTAAAAAAAATTGGATGGAATAAATTCCCTTGTTGATTTTGGTGAAACTTCCATAAAAATAAAAAATTAAAGACAAGAAAACCTATAGATATAATAAAAAATAACAATTACACCTGATTGAGTATATGAACGATTGTGTTTTTTGGTGTAAAACTAGTGATTGGAGAGGGTAGGACCCTTGGATAATTCTTATTCATTGATTAAATTGAATTAGAATATGTATGACCCAACCCTCATTTTTAGGTGAGTGTGCTTAAGAACTAAAGGTGTGATTGACTCCATAATTGTATACTAAAAGTGTTAAATTAGTTTAGAATCCCTATATGAATTCTAATAAATTATTCTCATCCAAAAATTGGTGGAAAAAGGTGAAGCATCCACTATAGATAGAATTTATAGTTTAAAACTAGTTTACACCTAGTGAATATAATAGTATGATTTAATTATGGTGTATAAAACATAGAGAATGATAATTATTTCCACTCCATATACAAAACTAGTGAAACACTGAGCAAGGAGATGGTAATTTGTCACACACATGCCCATAATCTAATATTGTGGTGTATATGGATTCTATAATAAAGTAATATCATGTGATTTTTTTATAAAAAACCTATGTGATGACTTGGAACACATATTACACATGATGCCCCTAAACTGAGTAAATACAAGACAAATATGCATATTTTTTTGAAAATTGTGACGAGGTACTTGTTGGAAACTACTCTACACTGATTGCGATTCTATTTTTTTTTAAACTAATTTTTATTCATGTTGGGATAAAAGCAAACAATATTAGACATGGCCAACCTACATCCTTATCCAAATGGATTGATGTTGTCTACAACTACTGATTGGGTGATTTTTAGGTATGGATTGTGATTAACTATGTACAAATTATAAAGTTATGTTTGTGTACTGTATTATATGATATTAATATATGAGACTATGTAATCCCCCTATTTTGAGGTAAGTTGTGTATCCTATGAAATAAAATAAGAGATAAATTTATGCCAGATATTTAATGAAAACATGTAAATTTGAGTAGTAATGATAATTGGGAGGATTATGGCATCGTCATATATAAATTAATCAAATATTTGTAATGTAAGATGCATGTGAAAATAAGCATACATAGTGACCTTGTCAAGATAGATGTTAGTAATGAAGAATCAGATAAGTGATCAAAATTGAGTATTGAACATTGAATATAACTACTTATGCAAGGATACATGATATCAATCATGGCATAAGAAAATAGGAAAGATGCATAATGTCCATCATGGCATATAAATATGTGAAAAGAAGAGAAAATAAGTGTCATGTCCATGAAACATACAGATAAAGAGTACATGTAAATAGCATAATATAAGGCCAAGGGGCAATGTACAAGTGACATAATCAAATGTCACTCACACAATCATAGAAACATACAATAAGATTATATCCACACATAAGGATAGTTCAAATTCTTGTAATTTAAAAAAGAGAATACATACAAGACATGAAGCATACAAAGTAAACATGAAAAACATTCATGAATATATGTAATTGATCAAAATTAGAAATTTATAACATTAATATATTTAGTAACTTAAGTATACAATAAGATTAAAATGTGAATGTAAGTGACCAATATCAATAAATTATGTGCAATGTAAATAACTAAGGAATGAACAATAAGGGATAACTAAAGAATGATTGAACCTATGTAAAATGATGCCCCCAATGAACTTGAAAAACTATAAATAATTCCTAGAATTCATGTGACTTATTTAATTTTTATAAGTATTAGTTTGTGTTCACTATGATGATACCAATGGAATCAGACAACAACATGGTGCACTAATTTCTAGGTAGATTTATTATGTTTGTTTACAAGTTTAGAATATGAGACAATTAAATGAACTATAATTGAATAGCAACATATATGTCTTGTGTTCACTCATGTACAATTTGTGAATAATTTTTGATAAAAAAAGGATATGTATATAAATACTAAGTATATTAAGCATAAATTAAATAATGTAAATAAACCACATAAAACATTCATAGGACTTGATTTTTTAGTTTTGTGGAATATTTTATTTTTTTGCATATATGTGCAATATGATAATCTTAAAAACAAACAACACATCCAAGGGATATGGATAATATAAAGGTGGATATGGTGGAGTATCATGGAATGCTATAAAATTAATAATGTCAAACTCCCATAGGTCATAATCATCATGGTCATCATACCATTCATGCTCTATAAATGTAGCCTTGTCTTTGGCATTGTGCTAAATCTTGTGCATCTATATGACATGTTGTTATATTGTGTAATAATATTCATGTGCAATTTTTGGATATACCAACTTTGATCCCTATCCCTCATTTATAAATTTGCATTTGTCATCAAGGCAATCATGAATAATGATAATTGTAACATACTCAAATTGGAAAGTAAGATATTTATGTAGCTTATTAATTCTAGCTTCTATTTCATGCAAACCATTATTTCCCCAATGTAGCATGTGTCTGATTTCTAATGTACATAAAAAAGTTATGTGTCTACAACTTTGGGACCACATGTAATTGGTATTATAATATGTCATATTGAATCTTGGTAGTATGTAATTTCATACAAATCATCTTGATTATTTCCTATGTGTTTAAGAAATAAAAATGTGCATGCATTTGGCTCTCTATTTCCATGTGTTGTCTATACTCATTCTCAATGAAAACCTAAATAGTCAAAGGATTAATTCTAGAATTCTTGCAATTTATACATATGTGACCCTATTTTTGAGATCTATTTGGTTATGATATGGGATATATAATCTAAATAGTGTGTTTAACCTTATATTTTTGAATTTTTTGCTATAATGTTCAACAAATATATATGGAATGCCATATTATTCTATGAAAGTGATAAAAGGAATTTCCCTCCTAATTTGATAAGTTGCTTGTAGATCTATGCCATATTGTTAGTAAAATAATTAATTCTCTATCAAGTAACATTTTTGACATCACATGTGGTTTATCTTGTGTACTGTTAGATTTTATCCTAACAACTAGCTTGATATTCATGAGTTACATATTATTTATTAAATCTATAAATGGTGATTTTTTGTGTCCTATAATGCATTGATCAATGTATTATGCATCTCAACCTCTAGAAATGATATATTTGACAAAAGTGTTAGTCCATGAGATACCTGATGCAACTGTATGTTGTGTAGTAGCTATATAGAAATAAATACCATTTATTTTATCCACATTTGAAATGATTATTTATTCTTTATCTGTATGCACTAGAATTATTTCCTTTGAATCATCTCTATATTCATCTATACCAATTGGTGTAAAATTCAAACCCAAAAAAATAATCAATGTTATTTTACATTGCATTTATATTGTCATTAGAACTAACATCATAATTATCATCAATGTCCTTAATAGATATGAAATTTGGATCTTCTAAATTTATTAATAAAGTTAATTCATGTTAATGTTCCTCTTGTTTTTATCTATATAGGTGACTATTGTGGGATTGACATATTAGTAGATTGTAAATTTTAATTATTTGTACTAGACTCACTAACCTCATATGTTTAAATTTCTTATATATGCATTATTTTTAGTGGTATCACTAGAGTATATTGATGTGCCCCCAACTGTGATTAGTTCTTACTAATAGACTATGTGATCCATCATTTAATAATTTGACACACTTGTGTATAATAGAAGGTAAAAATTCTATTATTTGTATCCATAGCCTACCTAATTTAAAATTTTAATACAAATTATTAGGAATTACTTGGGACTACATGTATAGAGTCTTAGACCCTACTATAATATCCAAAGTGATATAACCTAAAGCTTGTTGAGGCACATTATTATATGTCTTCTAAATAGTATCAGTGTTAGCACCTATTTTATATAATAATGTGATATTGAAAATATTAAACACTAACCCAATGTCAATCAAAACCCATTTCAATTCTCTACTTTTGATTTGAACTTGTATAAATAAAGGTAAATTCTGATCCATAGTTGACTATGAATAAATTCCTCATTTCCAAAAGAGATAACATCCTCAATATAAATAAAAGTGTTTACAAATGATGAAAATTAATATGGATCTATATCACTAGGCATAGGTGTTTGATTCAATGATTGGGATATAATATCCTTGAAAATAGTAGCTTTTTGGACTAATTCTGTCATGGAAATCTTAGTTGGTGTATTCCTTAATTGATTAATAATATCATATCTTATAGACTAATTAACATGCCCTATTGGATTAGGCTAGGAATGAGGAGGAATTTTCTAAATTAAATTATTTTTTACTTACTTGAGAATGCATCTGACCTCATCTAGTGACAATAGCTCAAACCACACGGTCTACTATAAACCTAGGTAAAATATTAGAGACAAAATATAAGCTAATATAGCTATGAGGTATAGGGGTAAGAGGATAAAACTAAACCATCTGAGCCCTCTAAAATCTATTAGTAATAGGTGGTAACTCAAATTGATCTATGGAATAAGAAACATCATATAAGTGTTCATTACTAAGCTCGTAATTTATATAGGATGTTATCTTTACCTTTACATTATGTTTCCATGGGCTTACATACATGTGAAATATTTTATATGTGATAGGTAAGCAACATGTAAATAACACCAAGAAGCTTTGAACCAAGAAATAATAGATGGAATTAGTCACTATGATCATGATGAATATGGAATTTATAAAATCAATAATTTGAATCCCTAATAGGGAATACTAAAATATAAGGAAACCCTAAGGGCAAGCTAGGATTTTGGTAATGTTCAACAATAAGCAAGTTCACCAATATGCTTTATCAAATTTAGAAAAATAGAGGCTAATTACATAAATGAGATAAATTGCTTCATAAAATAAGAATGCTAAAAATATGAAATAAATTAAAAAAATTGATTTGAAACTTACTAAATTGGGAAATATGCTAAAAAGGGAAATGAAAAAGAAATACAACTTAGCTAGAAACTAGAAAATGTAGGACTGAGACATAAACTGTAAACTTATTTGGGAGGATATGTTATGATGCTATTAATTAGTAACATTGTTTCAATTTTTATATGGATAAGTCCTTTGGAATCATATATGGGCATGGTGCATTGGTGTCCTTATTATGCACCTACATCTTGTAGGTTTTTATGCTTTGTGACTAATATTGTAGGTTTGCTTCACCTATGTGTTCTATTTGACTACGCAGGAGATCTTGATTTATTGAGAAAATCATTGTGTGCCATATTAATTTCCATACCCCATACTCAAAGTACAAAAGGATTACCACCAATTTTATGTAGATAAAAACATAAACTAAATGAGGTTCAAAAAACTTGATATAAATATTCACTCTAGATTGATAAGGAATCAGTGTAGACTTACATTCTTTCATGTTGAAGCACTTGATTATGTTTTGAGCATAATTGGATTGTTTTAAAAAAAATCCTTTCTCAAATTATGAAATATAAATACCAAGGAAAAAAGTGAAAAAAAATCCAAGTCATTCATCTCCAAAGACTTCATTATCTGAGCTTTCAATTCATGAATCTACTTGGTATAACTCCCTATGATTGTTAATTCATTGACATTGAGAACCAAAATTGAGAGTTTCCCATCTACTTTCTTAGATTAGATTGTAGAGATAGAGGGACTCTATGTAAAGCCAAAGTTGAATCAGAACATGTGAATCTTTACATAACAAACTTGGAAAACATGTTTCAAATTATATAAGTTCTTGCACACAATGCTGGAGTTATAACTACTTATGGACCAATAAGGTTGGGACACACATATTTCTTATTAAAATTCTCCACACAAGAAGGAAAATTTAATGTTAATATAATGGAATTCCCATCCCTTTATTTTATCCAAGGGGAGAATTATCTTGATGGAATTCATCTTAGCCATTAGAGCAAATTTTTCATGTTGGTCAATAGCTTAAACTTGTGAAAACCCTTTTTCTATAAATTAGGCTTTGTATTTATCAATATACCCATTTACTAAATACTTGGTGTAGTACACCCACTTTCACCTCACTAATTTTATTAATTTTATAAAAGGAACTATGTCCAAAGTGTGGTTCTTATTCATATAAATAATATCTTCTTCCATAGCTACCTACCATTTAAGATGCTTAAAATATTGGTGATGAGTATTTGGATGCTGTGTCACTGCTAACTATTACAATTTTTTATCACCATATGTACATTGTGATATTTTTAATAATTGGATATATTGGATCCCATACTAATGAACCAACCTCATTATAAATAGTGTAAACCCATTTTTTATATGTTATGTTGGTTTCTATATGCACCTATAAATTACATGGTGTGACATTTCAAAATGAATCCAATGATGATGAAATGATATCTAAAATTATGCTAAGGCTTAGTACTCTCTAACATTCTAGGATTATTTTATTCTCCTTTTGGTCTTTTCAAACCTCAAAAATTGATTTCTTTGAGCCTTTTTTACTTAATCTTTGAACTACCTCCTTCATGACAGAACCACCATTTTTGTGACACAACTACCACTCTCCATTATTCATGGAAATTTCATAATCATCACTAACATAAGTGTCATTTTTTTAGCAATTGTATAATTGAATGTGGAATTTATATTATGAAATAGGTTGGTTCATCATAGAAAGTGATAGTTACACAATCATCACTTGTAAATAATGGTAGTTTTGTCATGGTTGATCTATTTTCAAAAATAAAGTCAAAGAGTTGATTTTCTAATGTGTTTTTTATGTTTTTATTCATGTTTTATTATTTTTTGATTTGAGTTCACATAATTACTAATTATTTCACTCCCACTCTTATTTTTATCACTCCCCATCCTTTTTAAGTTTAATTATAAGTTAACCAACAATTAAACTCAATCTTGCAGCATCATGCTTCTCCTACAAGTATCTCAATTTTAGATTAAAAAATTACATTTGAGCCTAGATTTTTTAAGATTTATAATCCATAGATTTCTTAATTGTTTCTATGAAGCTTTGATTTGATAATTTTGGTGTTGAATACACAATTACAAATAAGGAGGTCATTATTCTGTAATCAGATCTTTGTAAAAAATGTTATTAACCAAACATAATTAACTATTTTTTTTTTAGAGTTGTATGTCACTCCTTTTATCCATTTTTATATTTTAATTTAATATCATCCCAATTAGATAGTTCCTTCAATTTTTGTTGAGCAAACAATCTATCATGCTGAGGAACAGACAACAAATACTTTTCTTGCTTTTAGTCGATCTACATCTTGGTCAGGTTGAGGATTTATAGTTTTAGTTTATTTTATCCATTAATTAGATTATATTATATTAGGTTTTCCTTATTTAATTATTTTAAATATATATTTTGTAAAAGGTAAATTTTATATTAAAAAACATTCTCTCTCCTGTCTTTGCTCAAAAATATTACTTAGTTACTTTATTTGCTTACAACCATTCAATATATTTATTTTAGAGAATTTATATTTGATTACAAACCATATTAAATATTGGATAAAATAAATAAAATTCTTTATCTTTTATCCATTATCAAATTTTAGTTTGAAAATAATTTCTTTCTTACACAAACTCAAACTAGAAAAGAGCAAAACCCTATTCAAACCTAGGTAATCCTAACATGTTGTCTTTATTATGATTTTATTTGATTAAGTAAATTATAAAAAATAATTTAGATTAATAATTCAGAAATTAATAATTCAATTATTCACTTTTATTCAAAACAAATCATTCAAAATAGTGTGCATTCATCTAGAAACACTAAAACTTGCTTTGGCTTACATAAGCAAAATAACTATTGGGTGTTTAATAGTATTTTCTATTTAAGATCTAAGTATTATTTTGTGTTAATTTCATGTTAGTAAAAAAATAGTTTTATAATTATATTCATACATATATCATTCAATAAAAGCGTAAAAAAACAATTGCATTTATTTTGTATCTAGGAAAAGTAAAATTAACACTTGCATTGTTAAAGTAAAATTAACACTTGCATTGTTAAAGTAAGTTTTGCTTCCATAGCTTACATGCATTGAAAATTGAGTTTAAAATACCAAAAAATAAGAATTATTTCATTTAGTTTTCATTTATTTGTCAATATTTTATTTTATTTATTTATTTTCAATAAGTAAGTAGCTTTCATTTCAATCAAATATTCCCAAAAATAATTAAAAATAATCAAATTGCCAAAGCTTTGTCAAACTAAGCACAAGTATCCTAAAATATTGATTCAAAATTATAAAAATTCCTTCATAAATTATCTAAAAAACAATCCCATATTCTTATAAATTTTATTTCCTCCTTTGGATGCCACTTTCTAAGATACATGGTCTTTTTAGATAAGGTCTTTTCCCTAGGGTTAGAGTAGTTGGTCCCACAATCAACACACAATAAAAAATTAGTGTCAAATTGAGACTTAAGTTTTTTCATCCTACACATATTCCCCACCTCATAATTAATTATCTTAGTGCTCTAGAGGAACAAGAGCAAATTCATTATCCACCAATCATCATCCTCCCCTAAAATTGGTGCCATTAATATAATGTGATTCAGGCCTAGATCTTCACCCTCACACCCTTTTATTTTTCTCGGGTCTAACCTTATACTATATCATTAATAATAATGTATAAAATTGAAAGGGAATAATAAACATGATATATTATATCTCACCCCTCGAGTCGTTTATCTTGACCATCCCCATTTTATCGGTCCTAGTATTGATCGTGAGCCTCACCTCTTTATTATCTCAAACACCTAACGACCTTGTAGTTTTATCTTAGCATAATTAGACTATATTAAAAATCAATGTGATGATACATAAGTATTATAGTTTAATAATGAGAAATATTTGACTCTAATCATCCCATATCCCTTTTCACCCAAAAATTAGCTCAATCTGTAGTTCTACAAGCATTCATCCATTATGCCAGTTATCTTAGTTTGACCTCAGGAAGTCAAGTGCACTATAGTTTTATAGGTAAATTTTTAATTTCTTACATCATTGTAATTGGAGGTGTTGGTTTTCCCCCTATGTCTCATCATCTAAAGTATAATAACTCTCAATTTAGTGATGTAGAGAGTTTTTTTTAATACACTAGTCACCATCAATAACCAGAAGACTAGAGTTACTCACAAGACTTTCATTTTTGTGGCATAAATAAATATTTTCAAATAATGACCCATCATGTACCATCTAGTGAGAGGCTCCCAAATCTAAAATCCATTTAAAAATAAGTGATCATGTTATTGCATGAAGTGCTACTTTTGTCTTGGTAAGAAGGAGCTTTATTTTTTATTTCTAATTTTAAATATGCCATTTTATTGAAACATTGATGTTAGACATGTATTATTTTATTAAAATAATTATAATGTTCTTTTTCAACATTTGTATTTACTTTCCATTTGTCTTTGTCCTGACCTAGGGAAGGATTATGGCGAGTCAATTGATTAACTTTCTTTTTCCCTATTTTTTTGGTAGGGTCATTTGCTTTTCTAGAGTTGGGTTTTGGAATCACATTAGTATAATTGACCATTGATACCTATTTATTAGCACCTTCAAGTTATTTTTCTCCATTAAAAATTATTTTTTCCTTTTCTATTTTAAGTTGCTCACAAAACTTGTCAAAATTTGATGCCACTTATACAAAGCCCGTGGATCTTATTAAATGTAGTATTTTTTTTAAATGATTAAGGATGACCCAATTTAGATAAAATATTCATAATAATTTTTTAATCAGTCTTGGTTTCACTAATCTCAATAAATATAATCCTCAAGGTCTTGATTTGAGTGATGAAGTCCTCAATATGAAGATAGTTTTTGGACTAAGAGTAGTGATCTTGTTTTCCATTTAGCATGACCTCATCTTAATATTATTTAAAGAAAATTAATCAAAGGCAATTAAAAATTTATAGGGCTCCATGAAAACCTAAAAATAATATTTCATTTTAGGGGATATTGACTAACTATGATGCCTCTAACTTTGTCATAATGATTTTTCTAGTTTTATGATTAGAAAAGGTAAAAAGGTATAGGTTATTCATTCATTTTAGTGTGGTAAAGGATATTGGTAATGAGCACATCGGTAATGTATCCTATACAATAATAGCATTTAGAACTTGAGAAAATTATCTTTTTTTCTTCCATTGATAGCATAGAAACTTGAGTGCAAAAATATAACCTAATCTTTTTGTATACAAATATTTATAAAAAAAATGTTTCCAAAAATACACATTAAAATAATCATCTCAATGATAAAATAAAAATGGTGAAAATGACCTATGGACCACAAAAAATTAATAAAAAAGTGTTTTCAAGACTGTAGATGAAAAAAATGTTTACGAATTATTGTCCTAAAAATTTAAATACATGATAAAATGATCATCTCAATGAGATATCACAATAATGTGGTTGTCATATAAGAAATAATAAAAATGAATTTTTTTAATTTACAAAAATATTGGTATACAACCTTTTCATAGAGAAAAAAATATCTTAAACTTGTTTTTCCCTAAACAATTCCCTTTGGTCTAGCCTTTAACTGTTATTTTTTGAAACTAATTCTTTCTATAGTTTTTAGGAATATAAATACTTTTGTACATTTCTAAAATAGAAACCCCTGTATAATTTTTTAAAAATAAAACCCCAAAAAATGGATATTAAAATTGAATATAAACATAATATAATGTATTTGAGTTTGAACAAGGAATATTATTCTGAATTCGAATAGAAAATACTGAAATAGTGCAAATCTACCAAATGTAATTAGAGTTAATTTTTGGAAAAAACTAGGTTAAGGTTTGTTTAATGTGTAGGCTCTTTGATATATTAATTTCTCATCATAAATAGTGAATATGCCAAAAGATAATATATTATATTTGTTTTCACCATCCTGTATCCACATTATCTCATCTTTGAGGTGTGTAGAGAGTAAGTTCTCAGGGTTAACCACTTACTGGTGCATCACAAAAAAAATGATTGAAATGCTTCTTATTGGAAAAAATAAAAATATTATGTGTTTCTTATATACTATGAAATACATGGAATCTAAAAACTATATACAATGTTTTATAATTTCTTGATTATTAAGGTAATACTCCTCCCACCAAGGATCATCTAAAATTGATAACCACTTGTCCCAACACAACATTTCCTATGAGTTTTACAAATACTGGAACATAGTTATAACCTAGGGGATTAATATGAAAAATAATTTCTTCAACCTTTAGTACTTCCCTACAATTCATGATCAACCAAGATTACATAAGGGTGAGTTCATAACATAATATTGGTTATTTATAGTAAGCCTCTAATCTAGGTGTAGAACCTGAAATGTACAAAAAAATGAAATTGTAGATCTAAAAAACTAAAAAAAAATTCAAATGTGTATAAAAATGAAAATTATAGATCCAGTATTTAAAATTACATGTAGAGTGATAATGTTACATGGATCTTCTATTTTACTATGCAATTATGTTTACATACATATATGGTGTAGACTATTTTTCACTTTTTCTATGGTTCATTGATGTTATTTCTCTTTTATAATAGGCTAGTCATTGCTTATTTTTTGTGTGTATATATTGGCCTTATGTGTGTTAAACTTATTTTTCCTTTGTTTGTGACATATTTATGACCCTTGATTTCATCCCTTGGCCTTTATTGTTATGACATGTTCATGTCCCTTGGTTTTATCCTTTGGCCTTGTTTATTGTGATATTATCATGTCATTTTTATGTGACCCTTGGCCTTATGTGTGACATGAGTCTTATTACATGTGCCTTTATTATGTGTGGTATAGTTTTATTAAAAAAATATTATGTTCATCTTATCGATATTTTTGACATTTATGCATTTGTGGGTGCCATGATCCATATCATGCACCTTGTATTTATATGTCATTCCATGATTCACATCATGCATCTATCTTATTGCATAGTCTTATTCAATACAAATATCAATGATGGTTACTAATGTGTGCCTAATTACTACATCTATCTTTACATTACACTTATATGCCTTGCACTTAATATGTTTCATACATTCCTTTATGGGATATACATTCATGATGACATATTATCCACATGTTTACATGATTATACATGGTTATATATTTACACATGATAAAATTATCTATTTTTTTGAGATGAATTACTTATAGACTACATCTATCACCTCAAAAGGGGTGTTAATGGGATTATCATATAAAATTTAGCTTCAATGAGAAGAATATTTAGATTTTGCTATATAAAACAAGATATATAAATTCTAGAGTGGGTCAAATATGAATCTAATTCATATATGGAACACATATTTACAATTTGATACAAATTTAAATGGGGTATAATCCATGCATATTCATACATTTTATAGATACATGAGTTATAGAATATAGATTCAGATTCACTTGGGTGCATATATAATGCATATGTACACAGTCATATAGGAATAATGGTTACATGTTTTTCACATACATATATCTTTAACATATAGGTTCTTAAATTTAACATATAGATACAAAACATTATATATCAGTTAGAACCTATTCAATGGGCATGATACTTATTAATGTAATTATACACTATTACATATAACATTTATAACCAATTCATGAGGCATGAAGTGGGTTCATTCACATCCTCACTATTTTATATTTTGAAAACACATTTGATGATACCTAGTAGTGAGAAACATTAAATCTATAAATTTGTCTATAATTATTGATTCATGTTTATTGAGGTAATTTAGTTGACGTTTATTGATGTTTAAATACCTAACATTACTCATAAAAATATAAATGTATGGTTCCCACATTTCATCTTGAGGTTTAATAATAGGACATGATTAGTTATTTGAGTTAATTTGGGTGAGGTTCAACGATGCTTAATAAACTTGGAACTACACCCTATTCATAAAGGTTTGGGTAATTTTTACTCCCAAACCATGGGCTTACATTAGTTACATAAAATTGGGAATTTATCACCTCTAATTCTCTAAATGGTTTAGTAAGAAGAATCATTCTACAATACTTCAATAAGGAAGCATCATATCTAAGAAGCTACAAGGAAAAAAGGTTTCATAAACATATAGGTGTACTCCTTTTCTCTCAAAACTCTTAAAATTTAAAATATAGTTCAAATTTAAATTTTATTTTATGGACATTAACTACTACATATTCATTATAGCTTTACATGGAGTTGGCTGCACATTTAGAGTATATTCCAAATAAAAAGTGTGTTGTTCACACTTAGGTGTATCTTTATCCTTTTAATCTATTATTTGTATCTCATTTCAATAATATAATAAAATTTGGGATTATATAGATATTAAGATCTAGTATTAAACACTTGGAAATGTTAAATTTGACCTACCTTCAACCTACATGACTTGTGTGTATATTTATGACTCTAATTTTCCATTCTCTCACATCCATATGATATCTATGGGTGAAACTATTCTAATTAATATTAGTCACCTACATGGATTCCCTTAGTCCATGCCAAACTAGTAAACTATCGTACTCAAACATATCCATATCACCAAATCAATAGTCATGTCTCCTAGATGAAATTATCAAATTCAGATGGTACCATCCCCATGATGCCATCCAAGTTTTTTGTTTAATACTTCAAATATTAATTATCATATTTAAAAATAAAATCAATCCTATGGGTCAACTCATCCTCTTAGTCTGCTGGAAGCATGAGAACTTATCCAAAGAGTCATAAAAATAGAAAAGAAGTTTAGGCTTATTAATTATCTATCAAAATTATATCAATCACATACAAACACTTAAAAATTCAAAGTAACTACCCTATTCTTCCCAATTTTCAAATAATTGACAAGGAAAAAATCTTACCCAAGTCTAAAACACTTCAAATCCAAGCCAAAATTTCCATTTTCCTAGTGTCAAAATCTAGATCATATATTGAAAAAATTCAAGGATCACTAATTTCACACATACATTTAATGGGAATAACTACATGTAATTTTAGTTATCTTTTGAAAATATTGGATGTGTAGGAAATGCTCAATAATTCAATTAGGAGTGGTTTTGGTTAGCTCAACCCACCTTTATTCCCATTTTATAGACATAATTATATCATTAAAAGTGGACTTAAGGTTTTTTTAAGGAGACTAATTTATAGGTATTACAAGAACAATAAAACTTTAGGATCATGTACATATTCATATTATAATCATTTTCACTTGCTTGTACTTGAATATAAGTGTAAACATAACCATCAAACCTAGAGCATAATTACTGATGGAAATGACCTAGGCCTAATAGTACCATCCTAGTGAGCCCATAACTCAAGATCTTGATCTAAACATCCTACACTCTTATTTCATTCTATCCTATCCATTTTCTATGGTATTATTCATCTAAAAATTATTTATCATCTAAGTATATTATCCATTTATTGTACTTTAAATATTTAGAAAGTTAAATTGCCAAAGCAATTTCAATCTTATACATTCTGATTTATGTTTAATTTTTATAAATTATAATCTAAATTATTATAATAATTTATATATTATTTAGGGTTAAAATTTATCCAAAATATGGTGAACTAGAATTCCATGCAAGATTGATTTAATCATAATAATTATTCTATCAACACTTAGCCATTTTTGTCTCTAAACTACCAATTTAATTTTTCAGTTTTCAATTAAATTATGACATTAATTTTTATTATTAGGTCTTGCAAAAACTGGTATGATAAGGTATTTTATGAAAAAAATTATATTGGGAATTCCTAGTTCCTTAGAAATCCATTGTTTACTTTCTCTTGTAATACTGAAAAATAAAATGTAAACTTGTGAAAATTGATTTTCTATCAAGAGGCTACCTCATACTTCTTCAAATTTTTATTGAGTATCACTTCCTTAGCCATTTCCACCAACTAAAATATCAAAGTATCATCCAAAACATGTAGGTGGGTATTTAAATAATCTCCATCATGAGCATTAAGCCCTTGAATTTTATTATTTTATCTTAATTGAACAAATAATTTACCCAAATATTCCACCATAATAATGAATAATTAAGGAAATAAGGGATCACTTTGTCTAATCCCTCTTAAGTTATTAAATAAACCCATTAGACTCAAATTGGCTAATACTAAAAATAGGACTCCATTTACACAATGCATAACCCATGTAATCCACTCCTCTCCAAAACCAAAAGCAACTAAAACCTTCCTTAGGAAAACCTAGTTGATTTTGTCATGACCCTTTTCAATATCAAACTTCATCAAAATTCTTGATTTATTTTGAGATTTGAGAGTGCAAAAAATAACATGAGTCTTTAGGACCTGATAAATCATCTTCTTTCTACTAAAAAAACCTCCTTGTTCAAGGGAAATTATGAGAGGATGTAAAAGTTTGAGTTTTCCTATAATTATCTTAGATATCATTTTACATATAGTATTTCATAATGAAATGGGTCTAAAATCTAAAAACATAGCCATGTTAGATTTATATTGAATAATATAGATAAAAGTATAATTCACATTTCTAAGAACTTGCTTAGACTTGAGAGATTCATAAACCACTCTAATCAATTCAATGCCAATAACCTCGCAAAAACATTGAAAAGCATATGTTGGAAACCCATCTAGGCCTTACACTTTTCTAGGTTCCCTTAAAATCAATGGAAAATATTAATTTATTTCTCTTAGAAAAGATTCATTAAGTGCTCATTATTCTTAGTTATAATCAATGATATGGTGGATAAATTCAAGGTCTTAGTTACTTTAAAAATAATATCTTATTTAAGTGGGGTGAGCCCACTATTTAAATATAGATTTATAATTAAAACATAAACAGATACATTTAAGTCTATAAAATATAGATTTAATCCTTAAATATAATGAAACTAAGAATTAATAAATACTATTATAAAATTCTTAACATTTTGACAATTCTCATGGATATCTTGTTTTCTAAGTATCGATATCAAAAATTAAATATCCATTGGGCATAAGAATCCATAAAATATTTATTTATCTAGCACAATATCGCAACCAATTATACTGTTGCTATGAAATTCAGATATGGGTATCTAAGGGAAATTTATTTCATATGCAACCTCTGAATCCTTTTTGGCATGATATTTTTCCTTTTTTTATCCATTTCTAGACTACTTAATTTTTTCACCACTTTGACGTTGATTATACCATATAATATATACTATATCTTGAGATATATATATTTATTACATTATAATGTTGCAACCACTAAAAAGAATTTATTTTCATCTAATAGAAGCTAGATGTATGAGTTATTCTTTATGATCTCTCTTATATGATTAAATGATATGTCTATGCTTAATATAACAAATTGAAGAATTTATACATATGAATAAGATACATTTTTAAAAATCTCTCATGCCATTGGACATTAGTAATATCAATGTCTTGAGATCCTGGC
The DNA here is from genome assembly GCA_037957365.1 of Torreya grandis. Classification (NCBI taxonomy): domain Eukaryota; kingdom Viridiplantae; phylum Streptophyta; class Pinopsida; order Cupressales; family Taxaceae; genus Torreya; species Torreya grandis. The sequence continues at coordinate 994,621 of JARHVA010004096.1, read as the reverse complement.
TAGAGTATTATCCCACTTCACCTTTGTCTTTTTAAACCTTTGAAGATCAATGGTTGGAGATCATGCATTTGATCTAATAGATGTTGGGTAATTTGGATTATAAAACCATCTAATTGGGTCCCTTCATTCAAACACATTTTTTGAATATAAACCTTTTATTAAAATAATATCCTCCAGCTAGATATTAGTATGGCTGAGATTAATATAAACTTGAGGGAATCTAGTTGATTATTTCATCTTGAGTTTTCAAAGTATATTATGGTTTCCACTTGTCATTTATTAAGTAGATCATACCATTATAACTCAATCTATTTGATGGCTTGAGGTGCTCACATCTTTTTGCCTTAAAATTTTTTTACCAAGAAAAAAATTTCTAATGAATTGATTTGTGGGCTTTATCACTTTTCCTTGGCCAATGACATAGATTATTATTGATATGGATCTTATTTCTAGAGATGATCCTACCTTCATCAAAACATATCATATTATCTAAGTTTCATTCCTATATTTAGCTCATGATTACCACCTATCCTCTAAATTTTCAACTCAAACATGACTTACAACTATTTTTAATGTATGAACCATTTTATTTCCTCTAAGAGATAAATCACTAGATGTATCTTATTCCAATTTGATGGAATGAAGCTATTTGATTGGATGATAGTAGTGACATTTTCAAAAATAGCTCATATCCTTAGATTTAAGGAACACCAATGGTGTGAGTGAACTCTTAACTTTTTAAAATAAAATGAATTAGTCATTTTTGAATTTACAAAATATTTATGATGGATTATTATGGGCTCCATATTTCTCCCTCATCCAATGGATCTACTTATTCCTTTTACAAATATAAGGCTTGGGTCCATGTTCCTTTATTCCTCAAGATAGCTCAAACTTTCCACCTATTTTTGTAATTTCAACCCATGGCCCACAGAAGTTTCTAAGGCATTTAGAATTTAATAAATATCTAGGAGATCAACATATTGAAAGATCCTGGAGGAAGGAAAATTCTTGGATGGAGCTGATAATAAATTAGAAGAGGGTGATCCTTTTCCTTCTAAAACCAGGGTGATTCAGGCTAAGAATGTTTACCCTCTGAAGATGCTAAAAGAAAAAAAGACCATTACAAAGGGGGTTGAAACAAGAAGTAGCAAAAAAGACCAGAAAATGAAGGCAAAACACCTGGTTTCTACCAGGGATAAATCTGGAAAAGGAGATGTACAGATCTTAAAAATGAAACCAGATGTTGGCTCTCCAGACCGACCGGGAAGAAGATCCGCAAAGAAAAATAGAGAATTAGAAAGTAAGCAGAATATTGCTGATGGCAGGCAGGCAACTATTCTGGATTTTACCCCTCAAAAATAGATATAAAATCTTTAGTTAGAATTTTAGGGGGCGGAATACTAAATGGTTAATGATGATGCCCTGTTTCTCTTGATTTTGCTGCTAGTTCCTAGTAGGCCTAAGGATTGTTTATCCTGGTGCTTTTAATTGATCTATCCTTTTATTCTATCAAAGGGTTTCAGGTCCCTTCAAAACCTGTTTTTACCTCAATCTAAAACATATTGAAAGATCCCTTTCCAATCCAATAGTGTGATCTAATTTATAGATATGAAATAATACAACTCATCTAATGCAACTCATTACATTATATCTAAATAACATTAACAACCTAAGGGAACTCTCATCATTTTAAAAGAAAAATACTTGTCCATTTTGAAGAATTTTATTCATTGGAATGAATATTTTTAACCATTTAATTATTTATCATTTCGAGATTTGTGGCTCTAAAATTCCCTCAGGCTAATCTTCCATTATATCTCTATTTATCTAGATTTTTAATTTCTTCCTGGTGGCTTCTCTAAAAAGGTGTATTTTTTTCAAAATTTCCAAATTAGTGTAGACTTAAATATAAAAATGTAACCTTTGAGTATGAATTATCCTCTAATTTTGATTCCATAAATTTCAAAACCTCATCCACCCTATATCCATGGCATACAATAGAAGGGATAAACTCAAAATATCCATTATTTTTCTTCTTTATAAAATCTATTTATCTCTGAAAATCCTCCTTGAGCCTTGTCCAAAACTATTTATAGAAAAAACCATATACATGGCTCAAATTAATCTTGTATGGTGATGAAAAGCATATTATTATGATTTAAAGGGATATTATAATCTAACAACTACTTACAAAGTTAGTGTAGATAAAATTAATAACTAGAAGTGAGAAATAACTTCCTTTCTTCACTAGATTAGACCATGAAATTAATTTGGTAGTAGCAATAACCATTTAAAATTAATGAATGAGAGTGAGGATATGATATTTGTGCATTTGTGATCACTAAATGAGGTGAATATTCCAAACTAAGCCTCACCAACATGGATACTATACTTTTACCCCAATAAATGATTGATTGTTTAATATTCTTGTGTCTCTAAATATTGGAATAGAGTTACATAAGTGATGTAAATGAAATGAAAAATGAACTAAACATAATAAATAGGCATAAATTAAGATTATATATATAAGATGAACATAAAATATGGCCTAGAGACACCTCATGTGGTAAAAACACAAGTGGGTGAGGAAATTGCACTCCCCTTACATTCTGTAATTAAATAAATATACAAGTTACTAATAAACATGGAATTCATAGATTACATTTTACTATTGATGGGGGTCATCAATCCTCTTCATTTAATATTATATACCAATCTAGGGTTGATGTCCAAATGTTGTATACAATAGGTATGAATACTTTCAGAAAACAAATATTTCTAATTGGAAACAAAGGAAATCAAATTTAATTGCAAGGATTAAAATTATAGAATTAAAACATGTATTGCAAGAATTTAAATTACATAAATCAAACACACTTGTAGAATTGAAACACATTACATAAAGGGAAAATATATTTTCATTAAATTAATAAATAGTTGTTGGTATATAGATCCAATTAGTTTTCATGTTATATGATATTCTAAGAATAAAAGAAATATTCAAAGATAGAAACAAAACATAAATAAATCTAATATATAAATACCGTAAATTTTTTCCTTCTTCCTCAAGTTGAGTGGGCACTTACTCCACCTTTAGAATAGAATAAAATAAATTAATCAAGAATTTTAGAAATACTCAATTTTTTTATTTAATCCAACTCTTACAATCTTTAATAATTAGTTTGGTTTCATCCCTCTAAATATTAATGAGAAGGTTGTATTTATATTACAACTTATTCAAAAACTTTTTAACAATCTAAAAATTAGTATAAAATTGATTCTTATTCTATGATAAAAACATGACAACTTATATGCATACATTATATAGAGAATAATACTAATCCTCATTATTCAAGGATAAAATAATTAGAAGTGCTTGATTCACAAATCTACTATCTGCTAGTTTATTGGAGAGATTCTAGTGTGATCAACTTTGGTTTCCTTGCAACAATTTCTATTTTTTTAAGATAGAATAAATTATGATAAATTTAGTTTCCTTTTGATGTCTCCAATAACTTTTAGTTTGATATATTCATATTAGTTAAAAATACTACAAACATCTTGCCTCTTTTGGAAATATCTATTTATAGAAATGTTATATATATAAATACTATATATAGAATATTTATAACACTTTTCTAAAAAGAATATTTAATTCTTTATTTTATCTTCTCATATACATATTCTAGACCACTATAATTTGAAGCTAATTATGTGCATATCCATAGCTAATTATGTGCATTTAAAGTGTTATTCTAGTGGTCTCTAGAGATGGACTGGTGACATCTGGAGCTGGACTGGTGACCTTTGGAGCTAGTAATTTGGGTGCTCAAAATATTATCTCTATATTTATGGACTATTATGTCTTGTATAGATAATATTTGGAATATATTTTCCAAAAACTATTAGAAATCATCAACAATTATAATAACTTATAAGAAATAGATTAGATATATATATCCTATATTTAAATTTTAATAAGCATAAGTTCTTAAAAATATAGCTAATTCCACTTAAAAACCAATTTATGGAAGATAAAATAGTATTATTTATTGATATAAATGAGATATATTATCGTTTGATTAACTAAAACCTATCTAATTCCTGCACACAATATTTATTTGCATTACTCAAACACTTTAAAGTGATACAACATAATTGGAACAACCAAACAACATGTAGGAAATAATGAGATAATGTGAATAAGGACCAAAACTTAATAATGACAATTTGAGTCTAACTTCAAGGATTCACACTAATTTTTTTTATGTTTTATACCTTACATAGAGGTTCTATTTGTTTCTTTCCATCTTAGAACCTACCAAAGAATCCAAAATAATTGTCTCCAAGTAGTGGAAATGTTTGCAATCATTTTCATTCCCATTATTTATTACGTGGTGAAAGATTTTCTTTAATTATATTGGTATTTTTCACAACCTCATACTAAAAACACCTACACTTACATAATTTCCACCTAAAATTACTCGTGGTTACATAATTGTCCCCTGCAAATATGATTGGTTTCATCATCCTTGAAATAACCCTTAATTTCAAAGGTTGCAAGCTACTAATTTCATTAATAAAATAATGTGTCGAACATACCAACACTAATTTTACTACTAAAACTTAATTTAATAGTTCACTATACATAAAAAACTTTAAAAGTGTCTTACATAGTGTTTTACATACATGAATTACATCATTGATTATAGTGTAAATGAACTATATGATATGTACAATAAATCATATAATTTTTTTGGATCATGTGATATCCCCTTCAAATAGGAAATATAGCAACACAAAAAACTCTGAACAAGATATAACTTATGTTGAATAAATTCAGAATGATCACAATAATATAGTCTCTAAATAACAAATTACAGATTATATCACTTGTCCTTATAAACCATTACAATTGTAGTCCTTTCTTATGCATATAAATGTGAAATACAGACTTAAAAACCCTGTCTTAGCAAAACTGGGAGTGAAAATCGGATTCTGGACGGTCTCGGCCTGCTGTGTCAAACACACAGTCGCCGGCGTCGGTCGATAAACTGCCGACGTCGGTCACTTCAGGTCGACTTTCTGCCAACGTCAGTCTTCAGTCGACTGATGTCGGTCACTGGAAACCCTCTGTCTGCCGAGGTTGGTTCCTGAGCTGATCTGTACGGACCTGTATGGACTCTGTACGGTCGCCAATTAAGCACAACTTCCCTGTTTCACCCCTGATCTGGAAATATACTTTTCTAGCACAGAAGATCTCTAGCTGTATAATTTATTGAATCAAACAAGAATAAAGAAATACCTAGAATATCTGTAATAACTTCTGTGTGAAGTTATCTCTCAAACCTGAAATTCTGTGATAACTTCTGGATGAAGCTATCTCTCAATTTGGCAATAAATCAACTGATATCTCACAGCCTCTAAATCACACACAATGAAGAGGGAACATTCTCCACTACAATAGAATCCTGAAACCCTTGGCTCAGTCTTCACAGAAGAATTTCTTCAAAATCAATATCAATAATCTATGCATACATAATGAACAATAGCCTCCATGAGAAACCCTTATACCCTCAAAAAGATATGCTTGCCCTAATTAGGGTTTCTTAAATTAGAATTAGGGTTTCTAATTAAAAATAGGCTAAATAATTAATATTTGATTAAATCAATCAAATATTAATATCTCCCTCAATACATGTCGGATCCTCGAACGGATCGAAGCTAGTGAATCAGGGAGTGATTCCGCACATGACCATACCAAAATAAAGGAGCTCCACTGCATATCAAATATCCCTAAAAAGTAGGAGCTCATGCCAAATGTGTCCAAAATAACCTGAATGAAAATCAAATGTAGAAATTCTATGAATCAAATTCAATCCAAGCTCCATTATGACCCTCTATCCATCCTATTAGCCTACGAAGGTCGTATAATAGGCCAATCATCAAATCTGTCAATGTCCATGAAAAAGGGGACATGACAATCCGCCCCTCCGGAAATTGCTTATCCCCAAGCAATCTCGAAACAATGAACTACTCGATCCACCTGGATCCCAAATGTAGTTATGCTCTGCACTGCCATGAATCAATGCAAGTACCTGTAATATCAATAGAAGTAGAACAAAGAAAGACTCATAAACAAACTGGCACATGGAACTCTAACCCCTAAGATTACAAATACCATAGTCAAGAGCACATGAGAAACAAATTCTCAAAACATCATAATCCAAGTAGAATGGACAATTCCAACTGCCAATTCCATTTGCAAGAGATGGTGCCAATCCATCCCATAACTGATCTCTCTGTAAAGGCGGCATAACCAACTGTACCACACTATCATCTGTATGAGAATAATCAATATGGAGATTCAACTCCATTGGTATCCCAAACTCCTCAGAATCAGGTACTCCCAAGTCCTGAATATATGTGTTAGCCTCAACAACATGCTCCTCATCAGTAGCTACAAAAACATACTCATCACCAATACTCAATGTACTAACCTCTGAGTATACCTCCACACTCTGAATGCAAGCATTAGGCTCATCCTCACTATCTAACACATGAGCTGAACTCACCTTAAGACAAAGCTCATCCACAACATCCTCAACTACTCCTACCTGTGAAGATACTGCAGATAAATCATTACCTGACGATGTGTTAATATCTCCCTGTACTGGATCAGCCTGACTGTCTAACTCATCATGCAAGTTGCTTCATGTCATAGGGAAAGCACTATGATCCTTAGGCCTATTAATTAAACTCTTTAACCACTTACAAGCTCTAGGTGAGACATTTTTCCCTTTTGTCCAGACATAGCATAAATCTTCTGCCAAAAGTTTAGAGATTTTATCCTCCTCCTCAAACAAGATTGTGAACATGATAGAGTGCATGGATGCTAATACATCACTGGAATGAAACTCATCTAAAATATTCCAAAATATTTTAAACATAGTGCGAATGCTACCAATACAACCTACTAGCATCATAATGTTTTCAAATCCATACCTTGGAAAAGTGTCAAGTAATCTCGCCCTCTTTGAGAAATGAGAGTCTCTAATGTCATCCAACTTTTCGAAGCTTTTTACCATGGCATGAAGTACCTCTCTCATAATCCGATCATCATAAAAATTAAAGCCAGCTATTATTCTCATGATTTCACTAATACAAGAGAGAGTTGCAAGTCTTACCACCTCATCATGATGTCTCAATAATCGGTGCTTCACCAAAGAATCAAATGCTGGAGATAACACTATTTGTATCTCATAAGAATTTGACTGCTCAACCTTGCTTAAATAAATTTCTAACTCCTCCAGAGTTTGTAGAAGGTCATCTGCTTGCTGTAATGGATTTTCTAACTTCTTCTTTGCATTGTGCACTCTTTCCTCCAAATCTTTGACACTTGTTAGTGCCATGCTGATACCCAAACTACCCAACAGGATGGCAAGACATTAGCTCTGATACCACTGTGATGTCCCTTACTTAGGGCCTCTTTTTTCTCCTACAAAAGCTCTGAACAACGGTAATATCCTCTTCAAACAGGGAATATATAAACTCATAAAGCTCTGATACCACTATGATATCCCCTTCAAACAGGAAATATAGCAACACAAAAAACTCTGAACAAGATATAACTTATGTTGAATAAATTTAGAATGATCACAATAATATAGTCTCTAAATAACAAATTACAGATTGTATCACTTGTCCTTATAAACCATTACAATTGTAGTCCTTTCTTATGCATATAAATGTGAAATACAGACTTAAAAACCCTATCTTAGCAAAACTAGGAGTGAAAATTGGATTCTGGACGGTCTCGACCTGCTGTGTCAAACACATAGTCACCAGCGTCGATCGATAAACTGCCGACATCGGTCACTTCAGGTCAACTTTCTGCCGACGTCGGTCTTCATTCGACCGATGTTGGTCACTGGAAACCCTCTGTCTGCCGAGGTCGGTTCCTAAGCTGATCTGTACGGACCTGTACGGACTCTGTACGGCCGCCAATTAAGCACAACTTCCCTGTTTCACCCCTGATCTGGAAATATACTTTTCTAGCACAGAAGATCTCTAGCTGTATAATGTATTGAATCAAACAAGAATAAAGAAATACCTGGAATATCTGTAATAACTTCTGTGTGAAGTTATCTCTCAAACCTGAAATTCTGTGATAACTTCTGGATGAAGCTATCTCTCAATTTGGCAATAAATCAGCTGATATCTCACAGCCTCTAAATCACACACAATGAAGAGGGAATGTTCTCCACTGCAATAGAATCCTGGAACCCTTGGCTCAGTCTTCACAGAAGAATTTCTTCAAAATCAATATCAATAATCTATGCATACATAATGAACAATGGCCTCCATGAGAAACCCTTATACCCTCAAAAAGATATGCTTGCCCTAATTAGGGTTTCTTAAGTTAGAATTAGGGTTTCTAATTAAAAATAGGCTAAATAATTAATATTTGATTAAATCAATCAAATATTAATATCTCCCTCAATACATGTCGGATCCTCGAACGGATTGAAGCTAGTGAATCAGGGAGTGATTCGACACATGACCATACCAAAATAAAAGAGCTCCGCTGCATATCAAATATCCCTAAAAAGTAGGAGCTCATGCCAAATGTGTCCAAAATAACCTGAATGAAAATCAAATGTAGAAATTCTATGAATCAAAGTCAATCCAAGCTCCATTATGACCCTCTATCCATCCTATTAGCCTACGAAGGTCGTATAATAGGCCAATCATCAAATCTATCAATGTCCATGAAAAAGGGGACATGACAGATCACACCTTCCTAATTTTAGGATTTTAAGTGGATACGAGTTTCAAAAACTATATAAGTGAGGAAATATCTTCCCCACATATTCTTTATGATATAATTTAGCATTTCTGGGTAGATTACCCTTTAACACAACTAGTCAATTCTCTTATTATTTTCCTCTCCTTATGTATCATACTATCTTCCTCTAATTCTAACTAAATATAAGGAGTGATGTATTCAATTTAAGGTAGTAATAACCCTTCATCTTAATTTTTTAAAATATAAGTCTCAAAGAGATGTAAGTTCTCAACATTGATAATTGAATAAATATTCATATAAAGATTCAAATCAAGTCTACATGTATTATTTCTCACTTGTTCTATAATTTAAAATGGGCCATAATTAGGAGGCTTAAGTGTCTTAATCTTACATTGGGTTTTATTTCTATTCAAGTAAAACTATACCTTGTTTTGAACAAGGAAATTATGTTCAATCCTACAATGATCATGCTTTAATTTTTACTTGTATTATAACTCCTTCAACCTATTTTTCACTTGGAGGTGGATTTTTTAAATCTTATGAATGAAATTTTCATACTTTTGAACCTCTTGATCCACTTTACCATTTCTTTTATATGGTCATCTCAAAACAACATCAAATATACATAGAAGTAAGTAGCCAAAAAAAGTTTAAAAGGGAGTTTTTCTATTAGAATATTTCATTCACCTATTATATAAATGTTAAATATAAAAAAAAATTCATCCCATGTCTTATGAGGATTCCTATTGTATTCTCTCAAGAACTGTAACAATTTTTGTTTCACAATGTTTTCTACCCATCAATTTTTGGGTGAAAAGTGGTAGATAATTTTAGCTTGGTATCCATATTATCCTACAATGTGGGATAAAAGTCACCAATAAGTCTTTATCCTTTATATAAAAAATAATAGAAATATAAAAACCAAATTGAACCCAAAAATTATCAAAAATAACTTAGTTGTATCACTACATTTTGAGGGTCTTATTACAAAGGAATAAAATACAAATATTACTAAACTAGTCCATATTTAAAAATAGATAGTCATGCCCCTTCCTTGACATAGGAAACCCACCTAAAAATCTATGGAAATACTCTCTCATGGACTCAAATGGACCCATAATGTCATATAAAAACCCAAATTCTTATTACTAAGATTTCTTGTAATACATAACACACATCCCATTATGAACTTAACAACATAAAACTATATATTAAGCTAAGAAACATACCTTTGCAAATGTTAAAAAAATATTTGTAACCCCAAAATTAATAACAAATTTTAAAAGTATGGGCTTCCCTCATTAGTTGAACTCTTTCCCCTTTAGGCACAAAAATCTTACCCAACTTATAGATAAACCCATATCAAGGGTAATAATCCTACATAGGCTCAAATATTCCACCTTTGGACCCTTTTTCTTGATTAAATGGCTCCCAAAAATTTACATAATTCTCATATCCCTCAACATAAGGATCACACATAAAAGGCTCAAGAAGATTTATGGTGACCATGGCTGAAATAAAATGAGGTCTTGACAACATATCATGTATTTTTTTAGTCACACATATCTTACATTTCATAATTAAATGGAAATTTTACAAAAAAATCCATCTACTTATAATTTCTAGCTTGTTGAAGCTTGTTTTGTGCTTGTAAATATTTTAGAGGTTTATGATCGATGTAGTTAATAGTTTCCCTACCCATAATATATTGTTTCCATTTATGGACAAAATGAACAAGAGATACAAATCCTTATTTTATGCATAATAATTATGAATTACACCATGAAATAAATTTGAATGGTAATATATTGTATTACCTCCTTATAATAAGATAACATAGTTACTAACATTTATTTCTACCTCAAAGGGTAGTTTCAAATTAGGCAAAGTTATTAATAGATCATGGATAATATTATGTTTGAACATATCAAGTGCATATTGTTGATTCTTACCCAAAATCCAATTCTTACCACTTTATGTAATGACATGAAAAGGTATGGATATGGAAGAGAAATTGTTGATGAAAATTATCAAATACTAAACTACACCAACAAAGATCTTTGTTTCAGTAACATTGGAAAGATTTGACCATTTCATGATGGCCTCTAAATTTTATAGATAAATCCTCAATTCCCCATCTCCAACCACATGTCGTAATAAAACAATTTATTATTGAGAACACTCACATTTTTTCTCATTCAACACTAACTTTTCTCCTCCAAAACTATAAAAACTTGTTTCAAATGATCAATATGCTCATAAATTTTCATTTTAAAAATAATAATATCATCCAAATAAACAATGACAAAGGAATAAATAAATGGAATCATAACCTAATTTATCACCATATGAAGGTAGTTTATGAATTCAATAGCCCAAAACATAGAACTAACCATTCAAATAACCCTTGTTTTGTCTTGACTTTAGTGGAGTAGGGTACTTATTATTGATGGTTAATTTTTTAAGAGCTCTATAATCAACACACATTCTCCATTAACTATATTTATAAGTTCCTATAACAATTGAAGGACTATGTGGATAATTATTAGGAAAAAATATGCCTTGATTAATTAAAGACTATACTTATTGTTTGAACTCAATGTATTGCTTCAAGGACTACCTATAAAACCTAATATTTGGAAGAAGATTGTCCAATATCAGCTAAATTTTGTGTTCAATAGGTATCAAAAAGTGGAAACGTTGTGGGATCTTGAAATACTTCCATTAAATTCTAAACCAACTCTCCCATAAAAAATTTCTCTTTTTTAGTAAACATGATACAATAATTTTTATGTGCAGCCACTTTTTTATCTTGAAAATCTCTAAAAAAAGGTAAAGAAAACTTTTTACTTGCATTAATAAGCCTTTTATCTTGAGAGGAACTTACCAAAGATATTTATAATCACCTTTGTAAGTTAAAATGGTGTACATCTTTCCATACTTTACTGAATAGTATCGATTCAATCTCCTCGTCAAGATATCATCCCAGATAGACAAATAAGGGCTACTAAACACTACACCACACACATCAAGAGGCATAACATCCACTATAAATTTATCAATGAAATGTGCATTAATACCAAATATAAATTTACATTTCTTGGTCACCTTGATGTTAACACATTTATTAATCTAACCCTAAGAATATAGGGTTAAATGGATATAAGTATACATACCCAATTTTTCTATTAACTCCTTGTTTAACAATTTTTTCTTGTGAACAAGAATAAAAAAGAGCATATAATTTTTTTTTCTTCTTATGAAGTTTAATGTGGAAAAGCTTAGAAATTTCAATCTCTTGAGCACTAATACTACCCAAACATACCTATCTATTTATATAGGTACAACACAAATTCTCATCCACATTGAAGATATAACCAATATATTCACCTTTGAGAGAGGGCATATCTTTTTTCTTGTTGTTATTGAATCGGTGAAATTTTATATCTAGGTTCTAACAATTTTATTTAGAATAAGTATCAACATTATAAATCCCACAATGCCTTTTAATATATTTATTATAATAAAAATTATCATTATGCTTATTTTTTTCCTTTACCTTTACCTTGATACTTAGAAGTGTTTTGTGAGGTAAATGGAGACTTATTATTTTCCATCTCAAAGAGCTATCTTGAGGACAAGCCTCATCTACATCTTTATCCTTGGCCAAGAGGGCAGGTATCCTTAAATGGATTGTATTCCACCAACATACTACATTAATATGTCACAATCCACTATATATTTTCCCATTTGGACATCCTTATCACAGAACTCACTTGTTTACTCCTACATATTTTGTCTAAGATGTTTCCAATGCATGGATCTCTCTTCCTTATAACAAGTAGAATAAAAATAATTCTTGATTATCATATTAAAATAATCTCTCTTAGTAATAGGAGGAACATTATTAAAAACTAAGGTATGAACATAACTCTCAAACAAAATTAAATCGTGATTGGTTAATTTTAACATTGTAAAATAAATTTGTTGGCTCTAAATAATTTGATGCAAATTGAAATATATCTTTAATATAAGGATGAACCTCTATTTTTACCTCATCCTTCAATGGAGGTGGATATTTGTTTCCATTAGGATATTATTACACATTCTCATTCTCAGGAGCATCCTCTTTAATTTCTTTTAGTTCCTTCATAGAAAGACTAAGCTTTTCCATGTTTATCCACATGATGGAATCCAACCAGTCAAGATTTCTAATGAAAAGAGAGATGCTAGAAACTCATTTTTTAAGTTTTAAAAATGTCTATTCTATTATATGAGCATATTATTCATTTTAATAGAACATACTTTTTATCTCTTTCTTCCACTTCCTTGTTGAAATGGCTTTGTCAAATGGAATTAGGATACCTTGACCACTAGCACTACTTACTCTAGTGACAAGCATATACTATAATGTAGACACAAATACGCAAGAGGAATAAAAATAATACTAAATGAACTTTGATATTAATTTAATTTTTAAAATAGGTGGATATTCCACACTAGGCTTCACCAACATGGATCCTATAATCCTAGCTCAATAAATGATTGATTGTTTACTATTATAGTGTACTTTCAATGTTGAAAAAAGAGATACATAAGTGATGGAAATCAAATGTTAAACTAAATGAACATAAAAAAGAGAAATAAACTAAGACAAAGCATCATATGAACATAAGAGATGGCCTAGAGAAACAAGGTTTGGGAAAAAATCCATAGGGTGAGGAAATTGCACTCCATTTCCACTATTTAATTCATGGAAAAAATATCACTACCACATTATCCAAATATTACATAAAATAATGCATTTTTACTACTCAAACACTTCACAATTATCTAACATTATTAGAACAACCAAAAAATAGCTAGGAAATAATGAGATAACATGAAAAAGGACCCAAACTTAAAAACTACAATGTGAATCTCATTTCAAGACTTCTCATTAACATTTATTATGCATTGTACCTTCCATATAGGTTGTATTTATTCCATTCTAACTTTTAACCTAAAAAATTATCTAAATGAATCATATAAAATTAACGTAAATGTATGAAATCATTCCCACTCCCATGTTTTGACAGTTGTAAAAATCATCATTTTATGGAGATGGCGGTTTCACAACCACTACTTGTAAATACTGGTGATTACGTAAATTTTGGGGTGGTTTACACAAACACCACCTATAAATATTATTGGTTATGTAACCACTAGTATGGTTACATATCCATCAATATGGTTATGTAACCACCACCTATAGATACCAATGGTTTCATCATCATTGACAAAACCCTCAACTTCAAATGTTGTAATATGCTAACTTTGTCAATACAAGAATTCCTAGACCATATAAACACTAATTATACTAGTAAAACATATCTATAAAGTTCAATTTACATGAATAAATTGAATAATTATCTTATATAATGTTTTACATACATTAAATACATAATTTAGTATAGTGGAAATGAACTAGAAGGTATGTCTAGTAATATAGATCCAAATTTTGGATCAATTTACATTAATTACATAATTAAGTATAGTGAAAATTAACTAGATGATATCTCTAGTAATATATATCCTAAATTTGGATCAATTTTAGCATTTCTTTTTTCTACAAGATTACCCTCATCTTGATAATGACTTGGTGAGTCATAACCTCAATTCTGAATTGGTCCAAATGATTGCCTATGTTGAGTAATTATAGATGTTGGATCATCCAAATTATATGATATAATCATGATTATTTTTATCTCTTCACCATATTGGAAGATGGATTGTAATATTATTGGACAACCTATCTTTAAAATAAAATCTATGCATTATTTACTTGCATTGGGTTCATAGACATTATTGATGAATCTAGGCTTATTGTGGCACTTCTCCTTTGTAGTGGTAGTAGGATTTGCATCAATATATTGATTCTCAAGGAAGAGAATACATTATCCTTTTCAAAAAAAGTATTAACACTCTTAAGAGTAGATAATAGATACCTTGGCTACTCTTGATCATGAAAGATAATATGAGATTCCTCATCAAGGAGTATATTGAATTCATTAAATATAGAGAACAAGCCCCTTTATTTATTAATTTCCATGGTATATTTAGTTATTTTATGCTCTTTTATTTCATTAAATAGTGATAATTTATCCTTGTCATTATTATTCCTTTTAATAATAAATAACTATTTAATCTTCTTTTATTTAATTAGCTTCATTTTTATTTGTACATGGTTCATATGGATATCATGATTTTCATTTGTTCACCTAGCTCCTCCACCTCATCATATTGAAAAAAATGGATTTTTCCAATACTTTCTTAGCCCCCATATTGAATATTATTTGAATTTTTGGGGGTTGGGGATAAGGAATTGAATAACTTTAGAAATATATCTCCTTTGGCCATGTTGGATGGTTATTTGATTTTTGAAAACTAAGAACTCATTAAAAACTTATGTGAGTAAACTTATTGACACAATCATTTACTAATTAAGGGATTGTTTGGGTGGGCTTAGGACATACATAGATGATATTTTTGGATTATGGGAAACATCATAAAACTTAGGGTTTGAGGGTACCATAGTTATAGGATCCAATATGCCAACATGTATAAGATTACGTTAAACTATAAAAATAAAATCATAGGCTTATCATAGTGTTATCCCATAGGTAGCTCCTATAATTAATCAAATATTAGGATTGAAATATTTTAAATAATATTAATATTCCACACTTGGTGTAAAATAAACCTCTTCAGGCAACCTTTTCCATGTTTTTTCAATTCTAAAATTAAAATCTAACATGTGCTTCATGGTAGCCCTCTTGATGGTAGTTAGATTCTCAATTATAGATATTGAATACACTCTTTATTTGAATTTATTATGTATTTTCTCACCAATATGGCTCCAAATTTATATTTAAAGAGAATCTAATTATCTAAAATAGTCCAATGCTTTTTATTTTAGGGATGAAGCAAAAAATATGAATACTACATCATTTTCTATGAGATTATGCACTGCACATAGATTTTACACATCCTGAATGCCATCTATTTAATTAGGAATGGGATTATATTATTGTATATAGAGTGGGATCCCATAATTCCATGAAATGGAAGGCAAAGCTATTTTATTTGCCATGTTATTTTAATTTCATTACATTAGCAAATAATTATATAAAATAAAAATATATCTTTGAAAATACATGAAAGTTTTGAATTGAAGGCAAGCAAAGGCCTTAATCTCATTATGTCTAGGTTCTTTTGACAAACAAATTTGTGATGTGGTTGAAATTTTTATTCAAAAAGAAGATGGGTCTAAGACTTTCATTAAAATATTAAAATTCAATATAAAATACCATCTTGCCAAGCATTATAAAACTATTGATGCTCTTAAATGTATGATTTAAAGTTATACCATTATCATCCATAACATGGGATCTCTACTTAGTGGGGGACTACACCTTTAGAGAACCTCCAAAATTAGTTAGTTATATTTTCTAAACTAATGCTAATCTACTGAAACTAAAGTGATTAAAGGGAAATTTGGAGGGGGAAAGAGTTATAATAATGCATAAAAATAGGAGTGGTGATGCACTAGAAAGAAGTTTTGGGATCACACACACACACACATGGAATTATCAATATGCAAGAAAGGAAATGAACACAACATAGAGAAATAAAATGCAAGGGGAAAGACAAACTCAAATGTGGAGTTGAAGTATAGATACTAGAGCTAATGGGAAGACATACAAGATCTGTAATAGATTTAGCACTTAAATTAAATATGGAAATTCACATTATATTCCAATGAGGTCTCATGATATTATACATAAAACTATTAGAGGCTTAGATCTGAATTCTATAATTTAGTAGACTTATAAGTCTAGGAAATACACCACCTACTCAAATTATCTCATTACATTATATATAAGAATAGAAAATTAAGAGGAAATGAATATTTAGATTCCTAATGATAGAAATAGATGATATTTTTATTCAAAATATTTTATTTTTTCATTTATGTATCAAATTTTATCAATCTATGTAAATTTGGTGGATCATGAAATATTCTTAAATGATCATGATGCCTACAATACCCATCCTTCCTTATGTACTCATCCTACTTTAGCTTTGAATTTTAATACTTCTATATATTTGAAAGAAGAGGATATTTTTATTTCAAATATTCAAATAATGATGGGATCCTTTTGTATTATTCATAGCTTCTTCTTTTTAACATAGATTTAGATTTTTGACTTCATGGGATCCCTTTAAAATAATATATTATTTAAATATGTAATGTGAGCCTAAAATACTCATTAAACAATTGCTCTTGTTGCTTCGAAGGCTAAGGTTTTAAACCCAATAATTATTTGTTAAGGAAAGGTGGTGGGAGGGTCTAAGGAGCACAATTGTTAATAGAGAAAAAGTGATGATTATATGTGGATCATCAACAATTATGGAAATAGTGTTTGAGTTTAAGGAATTGAAGGCATACATGCCAAAGGATACAACTCTTTAGGACTAGGAGCCAAATAGGATTTAGCGGTGATAGGATAGTGGAAAGGGTTTGTAGATCATGGAACTATTCCATGATACCCTACTTCAAAGGGGATCTCAAGTTTGGAAAGATTTAGAGGGGCTGAAAAAGTGGAATAAGGCCTCAAATATTTTGTTGAAGTGGTTTCTTAGTAGGATAAGATAACTGAACAAGTAATGAAGCTTATGGGTACTACTCAATCCAACCCTTTTATTTCCTTTAAGGATTTGTCTCTTGAGGAGGTTCTAAAAAATGAGGAGTGGTTCATGGCTAGTGGATTAATTTATAAATTCAATCATTTTTGGACAAGCTTACCTATTCTACATCAATGGGTCTCTAATTTGTGGAAGCCACTAATAAATGATAGATTGAAGATTTACCCTGTGATATGGGCTTCTTCATTGTGGTTTTCAGCCACCTTAAGGACCAAAAAAAAAATTCCAAGACATGATTTAGAGTGGGGACAAGCATATTTTTTCATGAATCCCTAGTTTCTTTTTTTTAATCCTCTTTTAGAAACCCTTACCACTAGGCCCATTTGGATTTAGTTATCATACTTTCCTCTCCAGTTATGGTTGACAACTTTCCCATCGACCATTGGTAGTTCCTTGGGTAATTTCATGGTAGTGGACACCTATAGTTCAAATTTTTTTCATACCACTTTAAAAAAATCCTTGTTTGCATGGATATTTCACTTAACCTTCAAGTTGATATCACGTAAAAAATTAAAGACAACTCCTAGAATCAACCCCTTGATTATGAGGGGTTACATTTTAGGAGTCATAAGTGATTTTAAATTGATCATTTGGTATGGAATTTACATAGCTCAAAGTGGAAGGTGGAATCTTATTGGTGGAAGGAAACCCTTCCTACTCACCTTACATTTTTTTGCTAATACACCTATTTCTCCTAGTAAAGAAGATGCATAAACTATACAAAATGTTGATCATAAGGCTATGGTGACTAAAGAAGTGATTGACGATGTTACCATGAATTCAAAATTGGTTTTAGCTAAAAGTGAAATGGCTTCTATTTGTCTCAATTGACATATCCACTCTAGATTTATGGGACTCTCATGTTAGAAAGGATTGGATGGTAGTACAAAAGATTTAAAAAATGGCATTTGGTACGTGAAACATCCTCCTTGACACTTTTCTTGCACAATGGATATGTTTAGGGAGGGTAATAATTGCTTCAATTTTTCTACTATGGATTTTTAAAGGTAGGAAGAGTGGATCATTGGGTTTGTTTGGTTGGGGTTTTTGGTAGTTTGACATATGGGATTTGTTTCTTGGGTCGGAGGGTTTGTATCATGCATATGTTTTATACCCATTGGACTAAGAATGTTTTTTGGTGTCTTTTGGGTTAGTGTGGGCATATGTTTGGCTATTTTCTTGGATTATCATGGGTTCAATTTGATGGCCAAGGTTTATTATATTTTCATTCTATTTAATTAAGGGCGAGGGACCCATTAACCCTCAATTACCTATCAAATTTTTAAGGGGATCCCACTATTTAAATATGGATTTATATTTAAAAGATAAATGGAGTTATTTAGGCCTAAAAATAGAGATTTAATCCTTAAATATAATTATGTTAATATTTAGTGGACCCTGAATGAGAATTATTAATAAGTCTAAAGGCATGATTATTTATATATTGATTTTATAACAAACCATAAAAGGAAACGGACCCTATCCTACATGAAGGTCTTATTCTGCTAATCGAAGGCTATTGTAAGAATAATGCAATGGTAAAGCACCCCAAATAGGGGAAAAATAAGGAGTTAGAGAACAAAAAGAGTGAAAGTGTAAACGGGAAAGGCAAAATCAAGTTCCCTAGTGCTAAAAAGCAGAATGTAGAAGAAGATACGAAACGGGAGAGAATTGAAAAACCCAGGGAGGAAAACTTGGAGGAAGAAGAAGGAATTGAAAGCTAGGATACAAACTCTAATGATGATGAAGAATGTCCTGAGAAGAATGAAAAAGATGATGTCAACACAAAGGAGGATTATGCAAACAGAACTGAAGATACGGAGGAAAATCAGGAAGAGTCAGAGGATGAATTTGTTCAGGATGGTCCTGCTGAGGACCCAACTTCAAAGAACAAAAAGGAAACTACAGGTCAAGATGATAATCAAGATATGGATATGGAAATTCAAACTGGAATTAAAGAGTGGGAACAAAAGGGTCGAGAGGATATTTTTGAAGAAGCCAGAAACAGTCCCAATAAAAATTTTGAATGGAGAGGGAAAAAATAGAATGATGAAACACACATACCAATGACTTGGGTTAATTGCAAAGTAGAGGCATCTTCCCAATTTGATTCCTGGACGTGTAGGGAGATTATGGATATCAAAAGAAAAATGGAAACTATGGAAGATACCCTGAAAGCTGTATGGAACAAAATTAACAATATGGAAAATCAGATAAGAGAGAACCCAGTCAAGCTCAAATCCTATGAGAATCACCTCCAGGAACTTATTAAGGACAACAAAACGAAAATGGAGGAAGTCACATCCAATATTTGTGCTGCTGTTGTCAATATTGGAAAAAGAGCCAATGAGGAGACCAAAGCCTTGGAGGGACCTAGCAAAAGGATGAGACAAAGTTCAAGAAAGATGGTTACACAAAAAGGAGCCATGTTGGCGGCAACCACTACCTAGGATACTGTTATGAAAGGAAAAGAAACTATGAAAATGATATTGGAACTAGATGAATAATCTGGTTACTCTTGTTGGTTATGAAACTGGTCCTGTTCTTTGTTTTCTTTTTGTAATCCTATGCCTTTGGTGTAACCAGATATCTGTTAAATCTGGGTTTTGATCGGTAGTCTTTCTGGTGGTTTTAGGTCCATTTAAAAACCTGTTTTTGCAACTTCCTTGTTGTTTTTTTTAGGCTTTGCCTATGGTTTTGGATGTTCTATCTTTCTTTCCTTGTACTAGGGTTTTGGGGCCCCTTCAAAACCTACTTTTTCCATAATCTAAAACAAACCATAAATACAAATTTATTTTCAAAAGAAACACTCAAATAAATTTTATTAATTTAAAAATGAAGAGTACATTTATTTTATAGTAAGTAAAACTATTAAGCCTTGGTGCCTTGTAAAATAAAAGGTGACAAAGAAACATGTGATGGAAATGGGTGATGGAAAGCCCTATCATATGAGTAGAGGCCTATAATAATGGCTAGGATATGTAGTGAGATTGAAAACCATCTTCCACCTAACCTAAAGTATGGAATCTAGATTTTTTAAACTAGTGGCTCCATGAAATAGAACACCAGATATTCCTTTAAAGATGTGACTCATCATAAATATCCTTTGACTTCCCCTTCAATTTCTCCTAGTCCATACATTATGGAGAAGTCAAATGAAGTGCCTGTAGTGGAGATCTATCTTCTTGAGGTAATTAGGTTGATTTTTGAATTAAAATATTATGTGGTGATTTTTAGGTTTAATGGATTCTGACCTCAGTCAAAAGATTTGCATCGATGGGTATATGCTACATGGACCAAAGATTGTGTAATCCATTTATGTCTTAAATTATTTTGTATAATTATGTTTTTGGAACCTAAGGATTATCAAAGAGTCATGAAGGAAGGACCTTAGTTTTTGGGAAGAGTTGGGATCTTTATTACCCCTTGGTTCGTTAAATTTTATCCCTCAATAATGGTGGTTTCAACAATGTTATTTTGGCTTCAGCTCCCGAATTTCCCTCTTCCCTACTGATAACCCTCAGTATGTGAAGCCATTGGTAACTCACTAGGAAAATTCATTAAGATGGATATTGAGAAGTCTATGCAAGGGTTATTTACCTATTATTTTATTTGTGTGGAGGTGGACCTTAATAGAGGTCTCCAAGATAGAATCCATTTGAAACATGAAAACTTACTTCGTATCCAAACCTTAGATTATGAAAACATTGCATTTAAATGCTATTTTTACCACCAAATTGGCCATCTCTAGGGTGTCTATCCTCATGCAATAAATTCAAAAAAATAAAAGGGATCCTTATTATCATCCTAAAGGATGGAAACTGTATGTGTATACTTTTATAAATAAGGACATGAAAAAATCTAAAGATGATATAGGGAAGAAAGAAGGTTCAAAGTTTATTGGAGAATTGATTGTGGAAGATTCTTCTTGCCAAATGACATCTATAGGTAATGTTATAGGGGGATCTATCAATAGATCACATGAATCCAAAACTTTTGAATTTGATAAGGATCATCCCTTGTTTGAACCTCATCATAATCTTGAGATTTTGATGGTTATTTAGAGTCCACTAGATATTGGTCGTTTAGAGGGCTAGACTAAGGTTCAAAAGAAAAAGGGCAAAAAAGGCCATATATTAGATATGGGATTTGGCCATCTATGATTTATTTTATCATTTTTTATAATTTTTTTGGCTTATCTTACTTGGTGTGGCTTTTTTTATGGGGTGTGACTGCTTCACCCATATTTTTTTGTATGACTATTGTTGTACTATAAATTTTTTATATCAATAAAAGTACACTTTTCAATAAAAAATTATTAAGCCTTGTATTGTTTTTTGTTCAGAACATGCTTAAGCATAATTTAATCTAGAAATATAAATTTAATCAAAATGCATTGAACTAAAATAAGATAAAAATATCATATTAAAATAATAGCTGCACAATGTAAAGTATTGAGAGCATCTTTGGATTCAAAAAATCCTTTGAGCATGACTTAATATAAAATATTCAATATATGATCCTTACTCTTATGCAAACTCACTATTTAAACTAATTTATCCAATACAAATATTAATTCTCATACACATGGGATAGGAAAATGGGATGACTTACAAAGCATATGTGCCAATGATTTTATTAATAAAAACCTAATAAACACTAAATGATTTAGTACGAAGGGGTCCTAACATGTCATCCCATTAAAAAATATTTTTCCATAAATATTGAGATGAGGAAAATTTTATTGTAACTAGGGTAGGGTTAGTTCCCATGTTTCATATTTTGGCTACAAGCCATGCCATTTTACGATAATAAAGGTGATATATTAATTTTAGATATCTAAGGAACACTTATCTAGGATAGCCTTAGGTGATAAAAAGATAAAAAATTCAATTTCAATCTCGTTGATTCCTTTTTTACCCAAAAATGCTAAATTTTACTATCTTCAAACATGAGACATGGAAAAAAATGAATATTTCATGAGGATGTAAGATCCAACTATATTACATGGTACCAATATTATTGAGCACTTTGTAATGACCATAAAACTTTGGTGATAGTTTCTAATGAGTCTACAACTTTAAGGAGGATAACTTATAAGGTTTTAGTTGGAAAAAAACCATGTAACTTTCATCAAAATATTGTTTTAAGTGATATTGATCAGTATATTTATTCATGTGGTTATATCTTAAATAGAGGTTATTCTTGAGAGTTCAAAGGATATTTGCATGTGTGTTGAGTGTAGCATCAAATTATTGTACTTTGTAACTTCCTAGAAGGTATGTATAAATAGAGGGCAGTGGCTGACCATTGAAAATTTTATAAGGTGCCATTTTGGTGGTAGTCTGTTATTTGGAGTTGTACTACCATTCAACAATTGGAAACCATTTGATCTAGTGAGTCTATTGATCAGAGGCAAAATAATTTATATAGGTCTGAAATATTTTTTTGATAATGTTTTTGACCATATAGTTATGGATCATAGGCAAAACTCATTTTAATTTGGGTGACATATCGGTGGAAATTTTACTTCTAGAAGTGATTAGTAAAAATTAAATCATAGTCACAAATGATTAAAGTAGGTATGCCATGGAAGGGAATATTTGATCGAGAAAGATATGGGAAATGGTGGAGGTGGTAAAAAGATGGGTGAGGGAACATAAATGGTAATACATAGAGAATAAGTCACCACCACCATCATAATAATTTAATTCACTCCTAAATTTTGTACTCATTTAATGGATTCCATTAAAATATTAGACTACACCCAAATAGGAATAGGTAAGGGATAGAGCATGCCTAAGGTTGAGACTATTTCCCCTTTGTTACACTAACAAGTCTTACATTCTTACATAGATTATTTGATGACATGTTTAAGGCCTTACAAAAAAATAATTTATGGACCCTTTCATATGTTTCTAAAAATCATGAGTGGCAAGCTCATGGGGAGGCATGTAATTCCATTAGAATTGTCCCTCATATTTATGATTTACACACCAGTACTAAATGACCTCTATGTTAATACTAGTGACCCTCTCAAGAATAATTCAACCAAGATGAGGGATTAGTGGTCACTTTTTGGATGATCCATTAAATTTGGTTGTCCTAAGATCATTCTTGTTGTACCTTATGTGTTTACTCCTAAATGAGGAAGGTCAACATGCACAAAGTTGTTTGTTCTTCATACTTGTGAGAATATGCTTTTGAAAAAAAAATGTCTTTACCTTTAATGTTGGTAATATTATAATCATATCCCATTAGTATTTTTACCCACTTCAGTTTATTAGGAAAAAATACTCTTCTCCAATAATTAGTTGAGAATATAGGGATCAATTTTGATGTGAAAGTGTCTCCTGACTAGGTATGGGAACTCATTCTTGACTGCATAAAGGATGGATAACATTTGATTATTATATGTGGAAAGGGTAAATATTTTCCATATAAGTACATTGTTGGTGAATGTGAGTGTGTGACCTTACTGCATTAAACAACTTCAGTGCCACTTCATAAGGCATAAATTTTCATGACAAACAGGTTTATGGAAATTAGGCATAACCAAAACTGGAGTAGTACACATTTATTTCTTGAGAAGTTTGAAGGAATTTTATGCCACCTTTGACCACTAAAAGTCATCTTTTGTCAACATGGCTATAAATGGAGTTGTAATTTTCCCATAATCCTAAATGAATTTTCTATAATATCTAAGAAGCCTAAGAATCATAAAAGATCTTGAATGTTTTGGGTTTAGGAAAATATTTCATAGCTTAAATTTATTAGAGATCCATTCAATGCCTTCTTTTGAGATGATGTTTCCTACATACTTGATTTCATTTTTTCCAAAAGTGTACTTTGATCATTTGGCACATAATTGGTTTTTAGAAAAGAGTTGAAGTGTTTATTCTAAATGCATCATATGCTCCTCCTAGGTCTAGATATAAATAAGGATTTCATAAGATAATACTAAAATGAATTTTCAAAAAAATAGCCAAAAGATATTTTTCATTAAGCCATGAAATGTTGATGGAGCCTTAGTGAGGCTAAAGGGAATGAAAAAAAAACTTGTAATGACCATCATGATTTCAAAAGGATATTTTAGGAATATCATATTCCTTGATGAATAAATGATATATTTTAACCTCAAGTTGAGCTTTGATAAGAGGAAAGGTCCATGCAATTCATCTAGTATCTCATCAATCATTAGAATGGGAAAATTTTCCTTGATTGTGAGGTTATTCAGTTCTCAAAATTCAATACAAACGTGTCAATAACCATATTTTTTCCTTAATAGTAATATGGGGTTAGAGTAAGGATTAATGATTGGTATAATGAATCCCTCTTTCAATAATTCTTGCATAATTTTTTCAATTTTATTCTTCTATAGAAATGGATACTATTAAGGATAAATATTTGGAGATACACTACCTAAAACAAGCTAAATGGTATGTGTATACAAGTAATATTTTCAAATTCTATAAATTATGGATTCTTTCTCTCTTTCAAGAACCCATCGATTCTCAATCACTCTGAGTGCACACCTTAAAGGGTTCACCAAGAAAGGGGTAGGTAAACTATTGGTCCTTCATAGGATTGTTGTCCTTATACTACTAGTTACTATCTACACAACCATATACTAAAAAAACTTCTTTAAGCTTTGAATCCTCTTTTTTAACCTCCTCTTGTCATTTTCCACTTTCATTAACCCATCCCTAAGCCTAAAACCCTTTCCAACTATTTACATTACACTATCATCCCCATCAATAATGATATAGAGTCGATTGGACTGACCCTATCAACTAAACTTTTAGAAAGGTTTAGGGTTAGATTAAAAATATATACACATTAATTTCATCATTTCTTAGAGAGACAACAAAAGTTGATTATTCATTTGCACTTCTTTACAATCTTCTCTTCCACCACTCTACTTGAGGAGTTATAGCTTAAAGTTTATACTTGGAGAAGAATCTTGTATTGTGGAAAAATCTTGGATGTTTTGGCCTTTCTTAGTGATCCTTACAACCACCACAACCTATTATGAATCACCTTTGGCTAAGGAAGAGATTGAGTCTCAATGAGTTCATCTTCAAGGTAAATATCTCTAACTTTATTCCTCTATTTTAGCAGATAGAGTAGCATAAGTAATGGCTTTTGAATATATATCTCTCCATGTATTAGGGTTTTACCTATACATATCTTAACTAAGATTCTCTTATGCATGTTTAATTTTATGTTTATCAAACCCCATTTTTTGCCACAAGATTTGGTGAGCACTAGATTAGGATTTTACTTTATTTGTCATATACTTTTGTGAATATGAAAACATAGGAGCTAGCTATGGTTATTGCATAGTTTTGCTTGATTGGAGGCTTTGGAACCCTCCCAAGATATTTTATTGTGGTAAGATATCCCTTGGTTAGGTCTAGTGTGTTAGGATGTGGAGCTAAAAGCTTTAATTGATGCAAACAAGGAGGAGGTTGCTGAGTTCCAGGGAGACCGACGTCAGCAGAGTGTAGTGCACAAGGCAACCGACGATGGCAGGGTGGACAGGAAGGCAACCGACATCAGCAAGATGTCGGCTGACGTTGGTCACCTCCAGGCAGATAGGGACCAACATCAATCACCTGTGGCAGTTCTAGAACTACTTGTTCCACGGACAGTTAGTTTGTTGAAGTAAGTGTTTGCATGCAAAGGCTATTTTTGGTCTTGAGTTGTGTGTCTAATTATTGTAATTATGATAGTGTAATTATTGTATGCATGAGATCTATATAATAGACTCATAGGCTATAGCATAAAAGTAGCTAGTGAGTAAGAGAGCAATAAGCTCCTTCAGATAGAGGAGAGCAATGGTGCGTTCCTCCTAGTGCCACAGTACCAAGGTGGGTACTGGTTTGGAGAATCAGCAGGGTTCTTCGTATGTGTAAGATCTTGGTCAGCATGTGTGCATGACTTTCTATAAGAGATCTACAATGGTGAGTAAGGTTTAGTGATTTGTAGGTAGCAGCAGAGAGTAGGGGATCTACTTGGAGTATGGTTGTGTACTTGGTGTACTGGCAGCATGTTACTGACTGGTTGGAGAGGTGAACATCAATTTTGTATTGGAGTTGATTGTTGGGACCAAGAGAGAGAGGGGAGAAGGTCTTGAGGTGTGGTGAGCCTTTGAGGTGAAGGAAGAAGTGGCATCTTCCTTATTGTATATTCTTCTATGTGATTATTAATACAATTGTGTATTGTTTTTCAATTCCTATGTTGTTTCATATATCTAGTTACTTATTGATTCTAGTTAAATTCTATGTTTTATTGCTAATACAAGAAGTAATCATATGTGCTCTATTGTTAGAGCAAGATCCTGACTAAGTAAGCATCAGAGCATGTTTATTGTTCTAGGTTCCTGACAAGTGGTATCAGAGCCTTGGTTATAGGTTCAAGAGCTGATACCATCAAGTGGTATCAGAGCTTTTGGTTGGGTTGACTAATAGGTGGTTCAGATCTGGTAGTGTTTTTGATTACAGGTCACTCGCAGGGGTTTCAGATTGAGTGGGAGTATAGCAATGGCAGAAGAAAGTAAGCTACAAATGGAGAAACTAAATATCATGAATGGTTTGATTGATGGAAAGAAAGAGCAGGTAAAAAGAGATTGTTGGTCGGTAGAAGATCAGCGTGTAGAAGCATATGTTACAATTAATGTTGCACAAGATGTTCTGGATAAAGTAGAATCTTTGTTTACAGATTCTTTTGCCTCTTTCCATGCAGCCTGAAATAGAGCATCTTTTCATGGGTATGTCTTTGGAGACTTTGGAGATATTTATTTAGGGGTTGGAGAGCCTTGTCAGATGATTGACAAAGGGGAAGTGAAGCTGAAATTGCAGATGGATGACACACAATGGTTGAAGAAAGTCATGCAGGTACCAGTCTTGGAGATGAGTCTAATTTCTTCCAGAAATTTGGGTGATGAGAGATGCATTGTAAGTCTCACAGCAGATACACTTGAATTAGATGGAGGTAAGAAATTAGGTATCCTTTATCTATCTACTTATATTGTTGATTCACCTTCTGTTGTAGAGATGTGGCTTCGTAGGCTTAGTCACATATGTAGAAGGAGAATGCAGGTTTTGAAGCAAAAGTCAGATGTCTTTGACAAGCTAAAGAACTAAAAAGCCTTGGTGTTCATGGAAGAGATGACGGACATAGATCAGGTGAGGGAACTAAATTATTCTGAGCAGAGCAGGGTTGATTTGATCAAGATTTTGATCCATGGAGAGCTCACGGGTAAAAAGTTATCACTCACAGACAAACATAGGTACCGGCATCGGTCAAACAGTAACTGACGTCGGTAGCAGGAAGACCGACATCGATCGTGAAGGAACTGATGTCAGCAAAAAGGATACTGGCATCGACCAGGGAGACAATGTCGACAGTCAGGGTCAATGCAGCGAACCGACATCGATCGGGAGCAGACTGGGAGATGGCTGAGATTGGTCACTGAAATGAATGGTGGGTAGACAGCAAGCTGTCAACAGGTCTCAAACACTCATATTGAGGTCAGAAAGGGTAAGTGAACCTCATATTCATTGTTCACCTTCTTTATATTGCTTATTGATGGTCAAGAACCAGGAAGATGTGAAGAGGCAATGCAGGTAGAATCCAGATACAATGGGAGCTTGGCATGGATGAGGAGTGAGTCCTTGGAGAAGAACCAAATAGGTATTTGTTGGTAGAGTTGTCAGGTAGAAGTAAGCACTGAGAGACAAAACAGATTCCCAAGTTAAAGAAGAGAGTGGATGGATACGTGAGATGGAAGGCCAAGGCATATGGTCTTAAGGAAGCTGCAGGATAGTCGTACAGGTTTGACAGGTGGATGGCTAAGCATGGCTTCAGTCAATGTCAGTGTAACTATTGTGTTTTATCTTACCAGGTAGATGATGGTCGCAACATTATCTTGTTACTGTATGTGGGTGATTTGCTAGCAAGTTTGTACATACAGGGACTTGCTGAGCTAAGGGTAAGGTTAGTTCAGAGGTGTGTCATGAATAATTTAGAGCAACGAAATTCTTTGGCATAAGAGACATGGAGATTTTATCTCCAATGGGAGCTGATGTGAAGACGGTGTTGGCGAGGTTCATGATGCAGGATGCAGAATCAGAAAGCACACCAAGGGCTGGATAGTTCAAGCTTAGCTTGGAACAGTGTTTGAAATCACATGAGGTCTAGTGTAGACCTGAGTTTTCCCAAGTAGTGGGAGTTGTCAGAAAGTATGGAGCCAATTCGAGGAAGAGGTACTGAAGGGTAGTTCAGTGGATTCTTCCAGGGATCAACGGTAGGTCGACATGCTATGCAGGGTCAAGTTATTTTCTACATAGGTTTATAGATGCGGATGTGGCAGCTTACTTGGATGATAAAGGCACAAAGGTTAGAGCATCACAGGGTGTGGTGGTTAGTCTTCAGGATTGATCTTGAAGAGGGATACAAGCTAGGGTACAAATTAGATAGTGTATAGATATAGGTATAGTTGTAGCTATTTATCTCCAAGTGGGAGATTGTTAGGATGTGGAGTTAAAAGCTTCAACTAGTGCAAATAGGGAGGAGGTTGCTGAGTTTTAGGGAGACCAGCGTCGACAGAGTGCAGTGCACAAGGCAACCAATGATGGCAGGGTGGACAGGAAGGCAACCAACATCAACAAGATGTCGATCGACGTCGGTCACCTCCAGGTAGACAAGGACCGACGTTGGTCGCCTGTGGTAGTTCTAGAACTACTTGTTCCACGAACAGTTAGTTTGTTAAACTGAGTGTTTGCATGCAAAGGCTATTTTTGGTCTTGAGTTGCGTGTCTAATTATTTTAATTATGATAGTGTAATTATTGTATGCATGAGATCTATATAATAGACTCATAGGCTGTAGCGTAAAAGTATCTAGTGAGTAAGAGAGCAATAAGCTCCTTCAGATAGAGGAGAGCAATGGTGCGTTCTTCCTAGTGCCACAGTACCAAGGTGGGTACTGGTTTGGAGAATCAGCAGGGTTCTTCGTATGTGTATGATCTTGGTCAGCATGTGTGCATGACTTTCTATAGGAGATCTACAATGGTGAGTAAGGTCTAGTGATTTGTAGGTAGCAGCAGAGAGTAGGGGATCTACTTGGAGTACGGTTGTGTACTTGGTGTACTGGCAGTGTGTTACTGACTGGTTGGAGAGGTGAACATCAATTCTGTATTAGAGTTGATTGTTGGGACCAAGAGAGAGAGGGGAGAAGGTCTTGAGGTGTGGCAATCCTTTGAGGTGGAGGAAGAAGTGGCATCTTCCTTATTGTATATTCTTCTATGTGATTATTAATACAATTGTGTATTGTCTCTCAATTCCTGTGTTGTTTCATATATCTAGTTACTTATTGATTCTGGTTAAATTTAGTGTTTAGTTGCTAATACAAGAAGTAATCATATGTGCTCTATTGGTAGAGCAAGATCCTGACTAAGTAGGCATCGGAGCATGTTTATTATTCTAGGTTCCTGACATAGTGGATCTATCTTGGTCATGACCTTGAATATATAATATATCAATAATTGGAAGTGTAAGTAGGATTTATCTTCTCTGAGCTAGCATTGATTTCTAGATTAGTTACATTTCCCTTTATATAAAATATGATCTTATGGCCATTATAGGGGTGACACTGTAGGTTCCTCAATGACAATGGTATGCTTATAAAATAGTTATTATAAGTATGGTTGGTTATTGGGATCAAATGATTCATTATGCTAGATGGAACAAAGATAGATGAAAATACCATGGGGTCCCTTTCAAAAACTACTCCATTTAGTGAGAGATAATGACACATGTTGATCCAATTAAGTATATCCATAATAAATACTACTACAAAAAAACCATTTATGCATTACATGGATGGATGATAATGCTTATATTATTGGTATAAGCCAATCTAGATGTATGTAATGATATTAAATATCTCTTTACAAACTATGTAAAAACATCAAGAATCCACCCCTTTGATTCCAAATACAATGTTAATATATTCAGAATCTATGTCATATTATAATTGATTGTCTTAAGTATATTATAAATAAATTGCATTGTAAAATTATTCAAACTTCAAATATGCATTCAATTCTTTACATTTTAAAAAATCAAAATTATAATACACCAAGAATTTTTCTTAACACCAAATTTTTGAAGAATTAAGTATTTTTGTGAAAATTCTATTTGTAGATATAAATTTTGACATTCAATTAAAACCAGTAAACTCATTAATAGGAGATAATTATATTCAAAGTTTGAGTATATAACTGCTTTATGGAAAAAATCACATTCATTTTTGTTTTCAAGTATTTTTTTTTAAACCAACTTTTAAAATTAATAGATATTTATGTAAGAATAACCCTAGGGAGGTTAGGTTAAATCATAACTTTGGCTAAGTCTAAAATAACCCAAGTTGAGTCAGGCTAACCCTGGGTTGGGTCAAAACACTCATGAAATCTTGACACCTCAATTTTAGGTATTTGTGAGGCATGACAACTCAATTTAGACATTTGTGAGGTTATGACTCATAATTTTTAATATTTAGGAAATAATAAATCATTTGATTAGCTCCTTTGTCTTTTGACTTCATATTTGGCTAAAAAAATATTTTTAGTAAATGAAATTCACTAATTTTATTTGGAATTTTTATTTAGGTAATTTAATTGAGATTTACCATTTAAATAATCTTTCTTAGTACTTTTTGGCTTTTATCCATCATTTTTAAATGTTTTTAATTAAAAGTTAGATAGGACAAAAGTTTTAAATTACTAGGTCATAATTTGACTAGGGTTTTAATTAAACTAGGTTATTGGTGCATATAGGGTAATACACAAAATAAAATAGTCTCATCACCTTTATTTTGCAATTAACTATATTATGTAGATGAATTTAGAAAATTCAAGTGAATTTTAGGCTTAAATTATGTCATTTGCTAGAAATTGAACTGAGTCCTGGTTTAAGCACGAAAGTGGCCAAAACTAAGTGTATATAATTTTTCCTTATTTGAGAAGGTGTTGAAAGACATAGGAACAATAATGTATTTTAAAATAATGTAAAATTTATTAAGCTGAATGGTTCATACCCCAAAGATCAGTCGATAAGCCCTTGATACCCCCTCAAGGGAGTGGGTGGTAAAATAGAGTCATCAAATGTTCCTTATAAATGAATAAAATGACATAATATAGTGGTAAAAGGGGTGGAATTATTGAATTACCTAAAGGTGGTTATAAACAGTAATGGTGATAAAGTCACAAATTTGCTCAAAGGTGGTTATAATCAGTAACAAAGGGTATGCCACTAGTTTTCTCAAAGGTAATTATAAGTAGTGACACTGATATTTACCTTGATAGGGTGGTAAGATGAATACTAATTTTCCCAAAGGCAATTATAATTAGTAACAAAATTTGAAACAATGATTTTCTAAAATGGGGTTATAATCATTGATATAGGCATTTGCCCTGGTAGGGTAGGTGGAGTGGGAAAAACAATTATATGTCTAAAGGCGGTTATAATCATTAGTATGAGATGCAAAAATAATGAGTTTCCCATAGGTGGTTATAATAATTAAATTGGTAAAAAAATAATGATTTTACCAAAGGTAGCTATAATAATTCACACATTTAAATCACATGATTTAAAACAAGGTTTACCCCATAAAGGCAAACTAATCATTAATCGATTACAAAAAATAAGTTTCTATAAAGAAGCAAATTGGCAAGGGTAGCTTATATGAAAAATATGTAAAATATATTTATGATGAGATAGAAAATGATGACAATGCATTTCATGCCTAAATGTGAATTTAAAGATACATGTTCGAACAAACATGGGATATAGGTTGAAAAATAACATTGTTAAATGGGTCTTATAAAAAACCCAAAAAGATGGTTTGGTGATAATATGATTGAAATATAAGGGATGTAGGGATGAAAAACATGTGTAATAGACCATATATGTGAAAATACACTTCTTAGAGTGCATGGAATGAACTATAGGCCCTAGAGGGGGAAATTCAAAATTTTAGCAATATATTTACCCTTGGGGTGAAAAATAACCCATTTTCACCCTAGACTATTAAGAATTTGAGCTCTGATTTCCTAAGTATTGAGATAAGAAGAATGGCCTATGGAGGAGCTCAGCATCATGTTTCAGAGTGAGTGAGGGAGTACATACATCCACCATATGATGGGCCACTAATAAATAATCTCAACTTTGTCATTAATGTCAAATTTTAAGCATTTATTGCATGTCGTAGATCAAAAAATGGTGAAGTCATCTTTGAATTTTAGGGAAAATGGTAGCTTTACTAAAGAAAATGGTGACTTCGTGTGAAGTCATCATTATTAGAATTGATGCTAATGCCAAAACTAGGTAGATATCATTGAAATGGTGATTTTACCCTTTTTTATGCACATTCACCATTTTTATGAAAATGAAAATGGTGATATCACTAAAAATGTGCAAAATCACCTAAACAGTAGCGTTGACCTTTAGGAAATAATGAATTTGCCCAAGAATCCAAAAAATAACTAATTTTGAGGACTCAAAAGGGGTCCAACCTCTAGAAGAGGTCAATTAGGATTATTAGGCTTGGCTTAGGATCAAGTAGTTGTATATAACTAGGTTGACACTAAATTTTTTTATTGCAAGAGTGATTAGTTATCTTGATGTGCCAAGAGTAACTATCACATTATCTATGAACCCCAAATATTTGGACTGAGGGCATGGTTGGTTTCTTGTAGATGTCAGATCTTCATGATGTGGCATGGATGTTATTCATTTAATCTAATCAGTCTTATTTGACTATGCTAATTAAGTATTGGCATAATGGTATGTACATCTTTCACTTTCCTACTATGATGTCTACTATTACACTTGAGGATACCTAGTGTATCCTCAAGTTACCTATGTGCAGATGGATATTATTTTGGACACCATTGACACAATAATAGGCAATTCTTAATGACTTGTGTATTTATTAAGGTATTCCCATATTTTAGGGGAAGGTTGATATAGACCTCATTGAGACCTATATAGATATTCATCCAAATGATTTAGTTATTAGGGATCCATTGTAACTAGCCTTGATTGATAGGGAGGTTGTCATCCTCATGACCATTGTCAATGATATTTTTTTGCATAAAAAGAATGTCCAATATTTATATATGGGCCTTGGAGGTGTAATGAGGATCATTCTTGAGGATTCTACATGTTTTGTCTAGGGGGTAGTCATCTTGGCACAAGTATATATAGATATTCACATCATAGTGTATTGAGCTGGATGTAGCATTAGGGCTTGCACTTTGATGATGGTATAGGGATAGAAACACATCTAAATTGAGTGACCATTAGGGTTTCATAGATTACAAGATCCAGAGGACCCATTAGCATAATATTAGGCTTAAATAGGAGCAAGCAAGCACAATCATTAGGGGACATCCTATTCTATTATTGGATGTTTGATAATATGACACCATATTTTTTCATTTGGAGGTAATACCTTGCATATCAAATATAATGGTTCATGGATGGATTTCACATGGAATTTATAACAACCAATTATTTTATAAGTGGTAGACACTCCCATATCATTAAGGATTACCACCTTAATTGGGTACTCAAGAAGTTCATATTCATGCAGGATGTTCCTAAGTGGCCAAGATGGTTTACCCATGTTACACAAGATATTATTTAGGGTACTCCTATGATTCCAAGGAGTGAGGCCATAACTAACTATATCAATGTACCATAGGTTACCTAGGCTTACATAGGAGGAACTATGGATGCATGCACTCTAGCTTACATAGATTGGTGGGTAGAAATATGCCCTATAAGGCTAATAGTTCTAGTACTAATAGGGGGATAGGTGCCCATGGATGTTGAGGAGATAAAGGCTAAAACATCGAGTGATAATGGTAACATATAGAAAGATAGTGATGGTGAGGTTGGGGATGATGATGATGATGGCACAGATAGAGGGTATGGCGGGGGAGATGGATATGGAGATGGTAGTCTAAATTTTATGGTGTTAGATCCTAGAATGATATTTTTTTACAATATTATAGGTTATCTTAGGCCAGGTAGGGCCTTTAGGCACATAAATGGATATAGGCTAGGTAGGGCCTTTAGGCACATAGGTGGATCTAGGCTAAGTAGGGCCTTCTATCATGGCTATAACAGGTAGATATATGGGCATGCTAGAGTAGGAGATCATTTCCCAAGTATTAGAGATTATAGGTTTATAGTGGTAGGTAACTAATTTTTGGAGCACCTTAGATATGCAAGATGATGATATGAAACTAGTTTAGTCAGAGATCTAGATGAAGGTTGAGATAGACAAGTTGGTACAAGTATAAGGCTAGCTCATAATAGAGAGAGATTAGGCCATTAGTAAGTGAGATTAGGCATTAGCTATTGTGGATAGGATTAGGTGGGAGTGAGATGCAGCTCAAGGAGCCTTTACACATGTTGGGTTCTCACATATGGTTGGGGAGTGCCTTCAGGAAAAGGATGAGGCATTATACTATAGGTGAGCCTATAAGACTACTATGTATAGGGATCAATATATTGTTACATTTAAGATCTGGAATGCATAAAGGATAATGAATAGATATAGTTAGTCTCAAACCAAGACTCATGTTACATGTACCTTGGGTCAATCTATTCATCAAGCATGACCACCATGAACATGACCATCAGAGCCACCAGGGCCTCCTCCGGCTACAGGTCCCATGGATACATAGAACCAAAGTTGATCATATGGATCTTGGTGTTTTGACATAATTATGGCACATGGCATTTTACTTATTATATAAGCATATTGATGTATTTTAGAGACACCATTATGATATGTGTATATCCTCTATGTAAATGACATTTGAGATACATTGACATTTATTTTTGGGTCCTTTAGGGCATATATATATATATATATATATATATATATATATATATATATATATATATATATATATATATATATATATATATATATATATATATATATATATATATATATATATATATATATATATATATATATATATGATGCCATGTTATTATCATGTTTGGAATTAATTAGCATTATAGATATCGAACATTGTTGATGTTTATGCTCATGTATGCACTACTCATTTATTGCTTATGTTATGGTTATGAGATGTTATGTTGGTTATCATTTAATAATGTTGTATGACTCATATGTATGCTTATTTAGAGATGCACGTCTATATAAACACATAACAAATCATTGTTTATTTTTTATTACTTATGGATTTAGGCATATGTTTGGGTAGTCAATTGGTTTGATTTATCATAGAATTATTGTCATTGCATTTCTATGATAGACAATGTGGGCACATTTTTGTTGTAGCTTGTGATATTATGCATTATAGTTATGAACAACTAAAATGGTAATATATATCTTAAGCATTGAAAAATTAATTTAAATGTAAATATAAAAAACTTAGGAATAATATATGAATAATAAAGTCACATGTACAAATACAACAAATAAACCAAGTGTAAGACTAAATACAAAGATTCACAACCTAAGTATATTATATGAATAATCTTATGACAATCGAAAATCAAAAAAGGAAATAGGAAAAAACAACAACAAAACAAACAAAGAATAAACAAAACAAATAGATAAAAATAAACAAATACAAATAAACATAAATAACAAAATATAAACAAACTGTACAAACTAACAAACATAAAAAAGTAAACAAACAAAACCAATGAAATAAATAAATAAATTATACACACAAAATAACAAGCAAGACTAGAAACAAACAATAAGATGATAAACATATAAAAATAACAAAACATCAATAAAAAACAAACAAACAAAACACATAACAAATATAAATAAACAAAACACAAACAAAAAGGAACAATAAAACACCAATAAAAAAAACATTGGCAAACAAATAAACAAACAACATGAAAATAAACACAAATAATAAATAATAAAACAAACAAAATGCAAAAACACACAAACAAAACACCAGTAAACAATAATAAATAAACACATCACAAATAAAGAACACATCAAAAAACTATTATAAACAAGATAAAATAAAGAGAACAAACAAAGACACATAAAATGAATAAAATTACAACAAAATAAATAAATAAACAATCCAAATCAAATAAAAATGTAATAAAGAAATTATCCTAAACACATCAAAAACAAACTAAGCTAAACAAAAAATAATAAAACAATGTTCAATCACAATGTTAGTACATATAAAAAAACAAATTGTTCGTGCATGTGTATTAGAGGTGTTAATCTTGGAAACAAGGTGACCCCTAAGTTAGGTAGCAATGATATAAGTAAAAAAAACATAAGAATAACTAGTATAAAGTTGCCCATAGGCTATAGGGAACAATGACACAAACAAGTTGACAAACATTATTCCTAGACCATAGGAGACAATGAAAAAAACAAGAGGACAAACATACCCCTAGGCTATTAGAGACAATGATACAAACACAAAAAATAAGGAGAATAAAATAAAATTAAGGGGTAGTCGAGTTGATTCCAAATGAACTAGGCAAGTGGACACTACCTACATAGGTTCATGGACACTAGGGCCAACATGAACCTCAGGCTAAATGTATTTCTCCCATGATATGGGATAGAAGAAAATGAATGGTAAGAAAATAGGATTGATTTGTAAATCAAAATAAGAACGGTCTTGAAAAATGGGAAGTGTGTAAGAAAAGAGAGGGACGATGCTCACAATCATGAAAACATCAACACCAATAAATTATGCAAGCACAAGAGTATGGTTTAGGTTAAACCACACTAAAATTTAAGAGATGAATATCCACTAATGAGCCGAATTGGTAATTCACAGTGTCTACTACATATAAGGCTTGTAACGATAATGAGCTCACAAAATATCGAGAACGTAAGTAATGGTTACTCACAATATTATGAGAGCATTCAAATAAAAATTAATCACAAAACTATGAGAGCATAATAAAATCCAAGTGGTCATTAGTATATCAAATTTGAATACACAATGCTCACAACATGAACTCATAAAAAGAAGAGAGTGTATGGATAAGGCCAATAAGGATGGGGAAACTAAATGACAAGTGGTTACTTGTGAAATAGCAAGGAGTCCTAAGATTCTTAAGGCAAAGAAGTGGTCAAAAAAGAAAGGAAGGTGTGGCTGAGCTAATTTGAGATACCCCTTGTATCCAAGTGTTGCCTACATAATCTGTGTAGACATCAGGTCGATGCAGTTATTCCAAAAATGGGAGGAAAAATACTAAGGTGGTCTAAAAATGAAACTAAACAAATAAGATGGCCCATCCCAAAAAAAATTGATGACTTAATATCTTGTGTGGAAATTCTAAGCCAATTTTCATGATTTTATAATTTTTAGGATTTTCCTTGGTCTTTTACAAATGTTTAGGGGTTTTTGAACTATTTTAAATGTTTTTGGAATTTTATAGGCATCTCAACTCAATAAAAAATTATGATATGAAAAATGGTCCAACTCAAAAAAAGGTGAGAGCATGGCTTAGGTTGATCATAAAATGGTGAGAGTGTTTAAACTTAAATTGCTCACAAAATAGTAAGAGTGTGGAAAAGGGGTGACTAAGTTAACATCAAAGTACCAACAAGTTTAGATATAGGTAAATGGAAAGGCAAATGGCAATAGTAATGGCAAGGTGATGTGATAATGAATGGTAAATATGTTTTTCCTAATTTTTCCATAGGTAGTTATTATTAGGAAATAATGGAAAAGGATTAGTGGTACTAATTTTACCATAGGTAGTTATAATTAGTAGCATGAGGTCAAAATGTAACAACAAATGAAGGATGCAATTACCATGACCATTGTCATAATGCTTTCATATACTACCATTCAAATGATTAATTCTAAAACAAATATTGGAATTGAATCTCTCATCAACCATTGAATGTGCCTAAATTAAAAATGAATCAAAACCAAGGCCAAATGTGATAGGTGAGGTTAGGTAAAAAAACTAGCTAGCAAAGGGCTAATGGCATGGTAGAATGGTATAGGGTATAATACAAAAAATGGGTATAATATGGAAAAACCTAAATGATCCTTCTAGATAATAATATGAGTCCCTCAAGAATAAAAACATTTAAGGTGCATTATGTTCATTGGTTCATCAAGTTTATCTCCCTATGGCATAGCGATCTTGTATGCTCTAGAACAATAGTTAGAAACAACTACATAGGGCCCTAATCAGTTTGGTTAGAACTTTTCCTTTTTATTCATTTTAAAATTTACATTCTTTTAATTCTCCTTTAATATAAGGTCACCAAACTCAAATTTTGATTCTTAATATGATTATTGTACTAGATTTTTAATCTATTTTGATATGCCTAAAGATTTTTTTATCAAGTCTAGCTCCTACAAGTGAGCTACTATGTAGTCTTCATCATCAATGATGTACTATAATGAAATTTAGATGGAAGGAAACTCTACCTTCATATGAATAATGGCCTCAATGCCATAAATAAGTGAATAGAGTGTAGCTCATATTAGAGTATGAAATGTGGTATGGTATGCCTAGAGGGCATTAAATAGTTATAGGTGCCCATTATTACTAGTGTCATTGATAATCTTCTTTAAAATATTGATAATGGTTTTATAATAAGCCTTAGCTTGGATATTGCCTTTTAGGTAGTAGGTGGTAGAGAAATGTTGTTTGATATGGTATTGGGTACAAAATGCTTTCACATCTTTGTTTTTGAATTATATGCCATTATCAGATATAATATCAAAGGGTATACCATAATGACAAATGAGATGGTTATATATGAACTTGGAGATCTAATTACCATAGATGTAAGTGATGGTAATGGCTTCCACCTAATTAGTGAAATACTTGATAGTAATCAAGACATGTTTATGGCCATTTAAGGATGTAGGATTGATCTTACCTATGAGGTCGATTCACCATATTTAGAATGGCCATGGTGTCTTCAATGGTTAGAATGTCTTGGCTGGACCATGAATCATATTGGAATGCTTATAACACTTGACACACCTATTCATATATATAGCTCCATCTACTTCTATGGTCAACCAATAATAACCACTATGCAATACATTTTTATCTAAGATTACCCAATTGATGTGGGGTCCACACACTCCATGGACTTCCCTCAACGCTAGTCCAAATTTTTCTAAAGGTAAATAGTGATGAAAAGTTACATCATAGCTTCTATGATATAAGGTTATTCCAAGTAGGACATACCGATAGTCTTTTTGGGTGAAGGCTTTTTATTTTTTACATGATAAATTGATAGGCATAGTTTTATCTTAAAGATAGGCATATATGTCTGAGTATCAGGGAGACATGGGACCAAAAATGTCACATACCATCTTGATGGTTGATTTTTCATATGTTGGTACTAAGATATGCTCAAAAAAATGGTAATCTCTTACTCTATATATGATCTGGATCATGGATCCAATAGTGGCCATAACATCAGTAATTTAATTATTGGTGTGAGGTATTATTTCAAATTGGATGTTGACAATATGTTGCTTGAGAGTATTGACCATATATTTATTTGGCACCAATTTCTTGTCCTTGGTCTTTTACTAGTCCATGACCTAATTGATGATTATTAGAGAATCACCATGCACCAATAAATGTTTAATATTCCACTATAATTCTTGATAAAGCCTTACAATGAGTAA
The DNA here is from genome assembly GCA_037957365.1 of Torreya grandis. Taxonomy (NCBI): domain Eukaryota; kingdom Viridiplantae; phylum Streptophyta; class Pinopsida; order Cupressales; family Taxaceae; genus Torreya; species Torreya grandis. The sequence continues at coordinate 954,333 of JARHVA010004096.1, read as the reverse complement.
TCTGTAATCTTCCACATTATTAGTATAGGGAAATCCAATACGAAAGGACTTAGGGATGATATCCCCTTATGGCATAATAAATAATATTTTGACCCCTGAACCACAAGCTATAAATGATCCATCAAAATACATCTTCTATTGTTTAGCCTCAGAGGGTGCTTCTACTTCTTCAATAGTCATAATGGCCTCATTTGGAAATATGAGTGTAAGAGGTTGGATATGTTGAAGTGAGCTTCTACAAGCTGATCTATAAGTACTTTCCCCTTAATGGCCTTCTAATTGGCATATTCAATTTCAAACTCACTCAATAGCATGATCCATTTTTCCATGTGGACTTGTAGAGATTATTTTGAAAGTAGATACTTAATTAGATCTACTTTGGTAATAATAATGGTCTTATTATTCAACATATAATGACACAACTTTGGGGTTATGAACATTATTAATAAACATATTTTTTCAATAAATGTATGGTTATGATCATACACGACCAATGTTTAGCTTAGATAATACATGGCATGATCTTTACCTTTTTCATGATGTTGTACCGAAAGTGCCCCCAGGTCATTTTTTATTACTAACAGGTAAAGTAGAAAAGGCTTGTTTAGTTTGGGTGGCAATAAAAGAGGTAGGTTATCAAGATATTATTTAAGTTGATCGAATGCCATTTGACACTCTTCATTCCAAGAGAATGCAATGCCTTTCTTCATAAATGAATAAATGGATGGCATTAATTGGCTAATTATGAGATGAAATGCCTGATATATTGAATCTTGCCTTGCAAACTATAGAGCTTCTTCAAGGTAGATAGTGGTGCCATTTCTATAATTGCATGAAATTTGGTTAGGTTGAATTTAATGCCCCTACAGTAGATAATGAAGACTAATAATTTACCATAAGTTATACTAAATACACACTTCTTCAGATTAATCCTAACTTTTTTCTCATTAAGTTTCTCAAAGATTCTTTGTAATATGACTAGATGATCAACACGTGACTTACCCAAGATTTCATTGACATAGTCCTCAATGATATTGTGTATCATGTCATGTAAAATAACTGTCATGGCCCTTTGGTATGTGGTTCTAGCATTCTTAATTCCAAATGACATCACATGATAATAAAAAATTCCCCATAAAATGGTGAATGTTGTCTCATGCTGGTCTTCTGGTGTGATTCTGATTTGATTATAACCTGAAAATCCATCCATTCATAAATCATTTCATAGTCAGATGTTGATTCGACTATCATGTCAATATTAGGCAAGGGAAAGTTATCTTTTGGGTAGGATTTTTTGATATCTTTAAAATCAGTAAAAATTTTGATACCTTATGGTTTCTTATTCACTAGAATAATCTTTGAAATCCACTCTAAAAAGTTAATCATCTTGATTCATTTTGAGTCTAAGAGTTTTTCCATCTCTTTTTGACTGGCATAACAATATGAGGATGCATATTACACAACTTCTGCTTAATGGGATTGGTATCATGGTGTACAATGAGATGGCGTAAAACAAAGGTGGGGTCTAAACTTGGCATGTCTAAATAATCTAATTCAAATATGTCAATAAATTCCCTCAAAAAGGTTGTTAAAACTTCATGATCCTCCTTAGCAAGGGATGCATCAAGTTGAATTGACTTTGAGTCCTATGGAGTTATAATGATCACCTTTGAAGTGTCCTCCACAAAAAGTGTAGAAACATCATCTAAAATATTATGCAAGGAGTTAAACTGATTAGAAATTGAAAAGTCCTCTAGATGGACTAGCTCATCTAATTCTCCTAATAAATACAAATAAGAATCTCATAATGCTAGCAACAACCATGAACCAAATACCTCAGAGCACTCTTATAAAATATATGCAAAATCTTATCACTTCTTAGTACTTATATTTGATCCATAAATAGGCTTTGGGATTTATGTCTCTTATGATTTATAAGAAGAAGGGTGAACATCCTCATCTAATGACACTAAGAACTAGTTTTCACCAAGAGACTTGCCTAACTCTTTACTTTTTCCTTAGTTAGAAAGTGCCTCAAAGAGGTTTTCAATTTTAATCCTCAATGTTTGATTTTATCCTTTTTTTTGGGCTAGGGAAGTTCACCCGCTCTCTGAAATAAGTGGCAGGATCCAATCAAATAGAAAAACCTTACTTGTGGTCTCCAAGATGAATGTGATTCCTCAATCCCAAAAAGTTACATATGGCCTCATCATTTTCAAACTTGTCTAATGGCATTGTTGACTCTTGTTAGTCCTAATATATCAATTTTGAATGGTAAAGGGTTAAATGCAAAGATTGATAAACAAGGTTAATGGTGTAAATAGCATGGCATTAAATAAAATTTTAATGGCAAGGTCATCGTAGATGCTATAATCAGACCCTATATCACTTCCAACATCATCTTCCCTAGTAATTGGTGTTGGAAGACAAATAAATATGCAAGTTCACCCTCAGGTAGTTTAAATCCAATACCATGGGTTTCCTTGTACTTTCTCATTGAGATTGGTTCAATCATACCTTGTTGATGTATCCCTAAGCCTTTGCCTTCACAAACTAGGTGCTCTATAATATGATTAGGGATAAGATATTTTTTACTTTGATAATAATCAACTAACTCATCAGTGTATAGCCATGAATCATCTTCAGCCAAGGGTTCCTTTTCTAGGTCAAAGGCTAGTTTGAAAATAATGGGCTTGTTCAACTGAGATTTTCCCTTGGTTTCCCACTCCATGTGAGTAGTTTAGGCCTTAGTTCTCTCATAAGATTTTATATTTTCTATAAATTTGGTAGTATGGAATGCATTATGGGTACTGTATTCTTTGAGACCTTTGTCAGTTATATAGAATTGGATGGACATGTCTGGTGGAGGTATGGATAAGGTAAAGGCTAAAATATCTAGGTTAATGTGATTAGCTTTTGGGCCACATTCAATGGATTTTCCTTTTTCAGCTCACTCTCTATTTAATTTGTGCATAAAATTCATGCCAAATTGATAGTTATAGTTTTTATACTTAGCCTCAAGACATTTACAATAATAATATGGTTGGATATCAATGAGTATAATCACTTCCATTCTTAAATGTGAAAATTTTATACACTAGTGCAATGTAGAAGGTATGGCCCTAATTTTATGGATCTAGAGTAAACCCAATAAAAAATTGTAAGATAGTTCTAAGTCCAAAACATGGCATAAAGTGTCATGAGTCAAAGGATCAATGACCTCTAACAAGCTAATAGTACCTTAAGATTCTCGTTCTTCATTATCATATACCTTGATAACGATGGTATCTAGTTACTAATCGACTAATCTATATCCAAGATGTTTGACAAACTTTAGAGACACAATGTTGAGACCCAACCCATTGTTTACAAGGATGCGTTTAACTCTATGATTCATTATACCAACCTCAATATACAATGGGTTATTATTTAGAGGGCCCAAAGATGACATGTCACTTTGGTCAAAGGTGAGACATTGGACAGGTGCTAAGTGCCCTACCATGGCTTGAAATTTGTCTAGAGTGAAGTCATCTGACACAAGGGATCGGTTCAAGTACTCAGTTAGGATGTCTTTGTAGATGGAAGACATACACAACATATCCATAATAGATATGTGTGCAGGTGTTTTCTTTAGTTGTTCCATAATATCATCGGTCTTCCCCTTAGTTTTGTCAATTGGTTTTTTTCTAAAAGGCATGGAAGGTTTATTGGGCTTATTTGTAGTATTTGGATGAGGTCCTTTGATAGTGACCTTAGCTCATCAAATTATGATTGTGAAATATTGATATGGTATTTAGATTTGGTAGTTGTATGGGTAGGTAATAAGGCTTGGGATGATAATTCTATGATGGTTTTGGGCCTAGATGTTAACATGGTCCATAGATGAATCATCAACATAAGGAGGTTGATAGGCACTATTGGATGAAGGCCTAGGTCTATTGGTAGTTGGCCAAGGGCTAATGGTGATAGTGTAAATATGACCACCTAAAACATGATGGCATAATGACCTCTTTAGTTAGTTTGTTCAATTTTCCCTTAGTTCCAACCATTCTATTATTAATGTTGTGATTGGCATTATTTTTCATGATTTTATGGAGTTATCTACCATTATTTTCATTGTTGTTGGTACTATTTTTAGTTATTTTTATTATTATTATATTGGGGAAATGTATTCTAGTATATATCAAATTTCTAAGTTGGATACAACATCATATGGAATGTCCTCTGACACGATGGTACTCACAAAATTCATGTTCTTTGTATTAATCAAGATAAGGAATCCCTTCAAGGAACAACTTTGGTATTGGCCAACTGATCATATTTGCTTTAAGAAATCTTTAGAACATAAATTCAATAGGCTCACCAAGATCACTAAATTGTCTAACAATGGGTGGTCTTTTTTTGGGGGGAGGGGCTTGTAATTAGTTTTGATTTTATGGCGGTTAGTTTTGTGGAGGTTTTGGTTGAATGTATGGATGAGGTGGTTGTTGAGTGGGTGGAGGTAAATGGATAATTGGTGTTTACACCATATAAACATGGCATGATTTAGTTTTGACATTGCCAAAAAAATACTTATTGTAGTTGTAGGGTTTAGGTCTCTCATTATTGTTGGCTTGAGGTGGCATTAAAGATGGTGTTTGAATGGGGTTCTGATTATGGTTATGGCCTTGGTTCTGGTTTTGGTTCTAGTGTCATTAAATTTGATTTTGGCTCTAGTCAGAAGAGGATAATTTGATTATCCATTTATTGACAAGGGATTTCTTAATTTGTATTCCTTTCTCTATAACGTTTTCAAATGTATGAGCATATTGTAGCTTGAGATGGTATGATATCTTGATGTGTAGGCTCTTAGTAAATAGTTAGGCCAACTTTTTATCTGGTAGATTTTTAGTAAACCAACTCTCAAGTGCTCTCTAACATTGCAATTATGCAATGAATCTTTCACTAGTATTTTGTTTAGATTAGCCTTAATCAATAAGAATAATCATATGATCGAGATTATATGAAAAGTGTTGTAAAAAATTATCTGAGAGATCATCAAATTTTGGTACAGAGTGTATACACATAATATTTTCAAACTTTTATTGATTACTGACACTTTGTATCTTACAAAAACCTATCGAGTCTCAATCTCTCTAACTGCATGCCTTAAGGGATGCACCAAAAAAGAGGTGGGTAGACTATTCATGCTTCGTAAGATTGTTGTTCCTTTTGCCACTTGCCATCTACACTCTTGATTCTTAAAACCATGAACCCTAGTATTATTCTTCTCTTTCTTGTCCATTCCAATTATTGCCATGCTTTATTCCTTCATTTATTACCTTGTTACCCTTTTGACCTATTCAAAAAATTAGGTTGACCTGGTCAACCTAGTGTGTTTTGGGGACACTTTAGCTCATTTTTTTTTTAGCCTCCTAGATGACCTAGCATAGACCTAGTGAGTAAGCTCAAGAATGTGTTAGGTTGACTCAAAAGACGTAGTATAGCTGACATGTCTAAAAAAAATTTGGGTAAGATACTATTATATATAAGGTCATTTACCACCATTTCATAAGAAAGAGTTAAATTAAGTGAAGTGCAAACATACATCTTTTTATTGAACATTATACTTGAGGAATAAAGCTTTAGGGTTCAATACTTTTTTAAAGGTTTGATCTTGTCTTAAGGAGAAGTCTTTTGGATGCTTAGGTAGGTTGTGTAGCCTAGAGCTGATTTATCTTGGTTATCCTTATAAACCATAAAAATCTCTTGCAAAGCACCTTGGCCAAGGGAGAGATTCAGGCTCGATAGGTTCATCTTCAAAGGTAATTATTCCTAAATTTATTTCTCCTTTATAAGAGTAGATAGATAATGCAATATGTATTTTTCTCTTCCATGTATTAGGATTCAGTATACATTGATGTGAGTGTATGTCTCCTATGAATGTTTAGTTTAGTTGTTTATTTGTTTTGTTCTAAGCCCCACTTTGTTCCACAAGCTTTGGTGTACACTAGATTAGTTTACTTTTCTTGTTATTAGAATAGTTTACTTTCTTATTTATTAGCATAAGTGAAATATCAAATCATAGGACTTGGTTGTTGTGTGATTGTGTTAGATTGCAGGCTTTGAAACCCTTTCTAGCATGATATATTGTGATAAGTGATATAAGTGATCCCCTAATCAAGTCTAATATATCCCCATATTGGTCATACTCCCACTTAACAAGTGTGTACCTAATCAGAAGTGTAGGTGTGATCTATCATATCTGATCTAGGATTAATTCACGTACATCATGCAATTTTAATTGCATACATTCTGGTGAACCTAATGTGAAACTAACCCTTGCAATATTTCTTTCACTCTCTTTCATTTTTATTTTGTTCATCATTTTTATCATAAATTTTGACATACTAGATTGATTTTGTCAACCTAGTTCTTTTTCTCTGTGCATAGGTTTTCAAGAACATGCAACTAGGTCAACTAGCTCAACTCAATACAAGTTTCAGTTTTATAGACTTTCATATTAGCCTACTAGGTCTACCAGCTCAACCTAGTGCTTTTGAATATATCTAGTTTAGTCAACTAGGTTGACCTAGTGCATTTTCAGCACTTTTTCAACAAGTTTTTATATTATTTGGTTGACCAAATTGACCTAATTTGCATAATTTTCATAGTTTTATCCAAGGTTCTTGATCAAAATTCTTCTTTATTTTCATCTCTAAACCATCAAGTTCAGTCTTTTATTCTCTATCTCTTTTTGTTCTTTACTTTCCTTTCATGTTTGTAATCTTCAAAACTCCCCTACACAGCCAACTGAATCAACCTAGTCAACCTAGTTATGTGTTTTATGTGTTATCTTAAAAAACTAGGTCAACTTAGTCAACCTAGTAGGTTTTCTAGACCATGTCTTCAATAGTACTAGCTCGACACTATCAACCTATTTTTGTATGTTGTGCATATAGTGTTTTCAAAATACCTTGTTTCAAAGTTAGAATTCACTTTATATGTTAACCACATCTTTTCTTTCAGTTGTTTGCATGCTTAGAATAGTTCACATAGTCTAATTAGGAGGTTTTTAATTAATCTCTTAGTTTCACTATTTCTATTTTATGCACACACAACCAAATCACATAAAATCAACAAGAATTTTAACATTTGACTACCCAGGCCAACCTACTTGGATTTCATCATCAAGGGGGAAGCTGAGCTGATGCTCTGGTCAAATATAAAGCATGGTTAATGGTATACTCTAGATAAGCACCCAACACCCTTATTGTTGCAGTGTGTGAACTGAGGGGATAGGCCTCAATACCAAGCCTATATCATTGCCACTATAGTCAATTTCATCTTAAACTCACTTGAAACCATCCATAGATTGTTATCTAGTACCTTACTTATAACCAACTCCCTATAATTTAAAATTATTCTTAATAATATAATTAACATTATAGGTTGACAAATTAGCTATTTTTACTTTCAAGTTGTTTTCTTGCTCTTTGATCAATTGTGTGTGCAAAATATTACATTAGCCAGTGTTAGTGCAAGATTTTGCTTTGTGTACATCAATTGGATTGGCCAACATCAATTCAATTAACTATATGTTTCCCTCTAGTACTTATTGATTTTCATTATTTGAAAATTGTATTATCTCAATTCACAACTTGATATCAACTTTCTCATTTCCCTACATCATCATGAATCTAATGTATTTTAAAAATTGCAAAATGGATAAGTGGAACTAAAGACATAGGTAAAACAAGTAACATGTATATTATACTAGGTCAACCCTATCAACCTAGTATCATTTTTAGCCTCTGTCCACTTTAATAGGTCGACTTGGTTGACCTTATACTATTTGTTTCATCTTTTACCTTTGTGTTAGTCTCTATACATTGTATTAGATCAACTTGGTTGACCTAGTACAGTTTTGTAGTACTTATTTCTTTGCTAGGTCGACACAGTCGACCTTGTACTATTTTCTATCATTTTTTGTTCTCCTTGTTTGGTTATCTAGTCTTGTTTCATCATGATGACATATTTTTATCCTTCCCTTAGTCAATAACATTACATTATTAAGGACTTGGATAGTAACCTCACTTATTTCATTACCTTCGATGAAACTATCCAATTTCTTCCTTCACCTTCTCCTAAGCCTAAAACACTCATTAAACAATGCAATGTAGTTGAGATACTTTATCATAATCCTCTTCCCAATACCAATGTTGGGAGTCCTTCACCAAATACTACTACTCAAATTGATAATCTAGATGGTTCCCAAATATTCAAAAACCTTGATGGTGATATTATTTACACTCCTCACAATAATGGTGGCTTAACTAAGCTTCCTTTTTTTATTCCACACTTAAGATAATTAAAACTAATATTGGTAATCCTCCACCTGTAAATAATATTCCTCACACCAACACTAATAATCCTCTTCCTGTCAACACTAATACCCCACCTTCAAACCCACCTATTAATACAACTCAACTTCTTGCCCAAGTCATTCAACAAATGAACTATTAAGCACGAATTATACTGAGAGGGGGGTGAATCTATATATTATATATCTTTTAATTTTAAAAATTCCTTTTATTTAACCACTTAATTACACATTCAATATATGTAATAAAATTGAAACAATAACATGCACCACACGAGAGAGAGAGAGAGAGAGAGAGAGAGAGAGAGAGAGAGAGAGAGAGAGAGAGAGAGAGAGAGAGAGAGAGAGAGAGAGAGAGAGACCAAATTTTTACGTGGAAACCCAAAGTGGAAAAAACCATGGAGAAAAATCTCAAGTATATTAATGAGCACCAAATAAAATTACAAATTTCACAAGCACAAACTTGCAAGATCACCAACCCCTTTGCTGAGCACCAACACAACAACTATTTGTGAGCACCAACCCATAGGAGAACCAACCCCTTGAAAATCTTTCTAAAAACCAACCCATGGGAGCACTAACCCCTCTTGTGTATAAAACACAACTATCTCTCAATGTTGCTTAACAAATGATAGAACTCTACAATATCTCCTACTTTCCTCTCCTCTTTTATTATATAAAACAAATACAAACCATGCACTCTCTTACATATTACAAATGGCTTCTCAAGACTTTATTTATAGCTTTCAAAATGACCTTTGGCATTCACCCTTTGTGACCCTTCAATCCTCATGGAATATGGTGACAAACTTGAATGACTCTTTGTATCATTGCATTTGAAAAGTCACATGGTGACCCTTCATAAGCAAATGCATCCTCTCCTCTTTTATCTTTATCTTGGTGACTTTTCATATTTCTCAAAGTTTCCTTTCATGAAAAAATGCACCATACCCTCTTTTTTCTTCACATGGTGACTCTTGGAATTCATCAAGATGACTCTTCATGAGAAAATGTGTCCCATTCCTCTTTTATCTTTACCTCATGACTCTTTGACTTCTCCATGGGCCCTCTTTGGACTTATATGCAACTAGAAATATATTCGTTAATATTAAATAAATATTAACACACATTAGCCAAGATATGAATATTAAAAACACCATTAAATGAAATGGGGCCTTTATCACCAATGCTAGACCTTTGACATCAATGACAATATTTTCAAAAATCTCCCCCTTTGTCATTGATGGCAACCTCAAACTAAAACTGCCTCATCTTGAAACCTGTACTACATATATCAATCTATACATACTACCATCTAAAAAACATATAGCAACTCCCCCTTGTTGTAGAAACCTATACGTGTACTTATACCTATTTTTTTTCTTTTCCCCCTTTGACATTAATGGCAAAGGGCTTATCTTGGAGCTAAAAATTATCTCTCCCTCAACTAATATCAATCTTCAATGGCAAGAAGTAAAATAAATTACTCCCAACTTCTCCTGAAGATACTCAAATGTGTCTTTTGGTAGTGCCTTTATGAAAATATCTATAATCTACTTTGTATTACTGATATATTCCATCTTAACCTGTTGATCTATAACATGCTCTCTCAAGAAGTGATATATAATGGGAATATGTTTTGTTCTTGAATGCATCACTAGATTTTTATAAATATTAATAGCATTTATGTTGTCACAAAAAATATAAATAGTTTCATCATATTTTACCTTGATATCTTCCAAAGTTTGCTTCATCTAAAGCACTTGAGTACAACATAATACCACTACAATATATTCTACTTCAACTATAGAAAGTGATACTAAGTTTTGTTTTTTTATTAGCCATGATACTAAGCTATTACTGAAGAAGAAAGCTCCTCCACTTGTACTATTTCTATCATCCAAGCAACATACCCAATCTAAATCTATATAAGCAACCAAAGTAAAATCTCTGCCTATGGGATACCACAATCCATAATCTAATGTCCCCTTGATATATTTGAATATTCTCTTTACCAACTAAACATGACCATCTTTCAAAGTTGATTGATATCTTATAACAAAACCTACTGCATACATGATGTTTGGCCTCAATACTATCAACTATAAAAGACTACCAATCATAGATCTATACAAAGATTGATCTATAATAGGTGAATCTTCATCCTTACTCACCTTATTTCATGAACTCATTGGTATGCCAACTAGTGCACATTCCTCAAAACCAAAATTTTTAAATGTTTACTTGGTATATTTACTTTGATATATGAAAATTCCTTTATCTGATTGAAATACTTGCAATCCTAAGAAAAATGACAATTCTCCAAGCATAGACATCTCACAATCTTTTTGCATATTATCAAAAAAAATGGTCATCTTTTCAATGTTTCCTAAAAAAATGATGTCATCAACATATACCACAATTATCAATTAATGCTCACCTTCTATTTTGATGTAAAGATTACTATCAACAAATCCTCTTTTGAAACCTTGATCCTGCAGGTACTTATCAAGTCTTACATATCAAGATCTGGGAGCTTGTTTCAATCCATATAGTTCTTTCTTCAATCTACATACATGGTTACTAATATTTGAGAGAATAAATCCCTCAGGCTGCTCAATGTAGACCTCTTCTTTTAGATTCTTGTTTAGGAAAGTGGATTTGACATCCATATAAAACACTTTGAAATTTTTAGACACGACATATGTAAGAAACATTCTAAAATCCTCTAGCCTTATCACTGGTATAAAATTTTCTTCAAAATCTATTTTCTCAATCTAAGCATATCCTTTACACACTAATCTTGCTTTATTCCTGGTTACTTCTCTATTTTCATTCAACTTGTTTCTATAAACCCATTTTATTCTTATCACATTGTGATCTTTTGTTATAGGCACTAATTCCCAAGTATCATTCTTTTCTATTTTATTTATTTCTTCATCCATTGCCTTAACCCAATGCATATCATGTCTAGCTTCTGAAAAAGTTCTAGGTTGAATATTCAATATAAAAAGGAAATTAACTTGTTCAGATTCACTTACCATCATTTTTCTGGTGTGAATACCTTCATTTATGTCCCTGATGATGTCACTTTCATTATTATTTCTCTAGACATATTTAGATAGGTTTTTAGTGTCCTTTTTCTCCTTCTTCTCATCTTCATCTGATTCTTCAAAATCTTTCTCTTCAATAATTTCAGGAATGTCTACTAAATCACTGATTCTTTATGCTTCATCTTCTTCTATCCCGACACTTGCACTTTCAACTATTTTCTTGGTTCTTTTATTTTAACATTTATAAGATTTACTTTTGTAAGAATAACCAAAAAATATACCTTCATCTTCTCTAGATTCAAACTTACCCAATTTTTCATCGGTTCTCTTTATGAAGCATCTGCTACCAAAAAATCTAAAATAATGAATTGTTGCTGGTTTATCTTTCCATAGCTCATAAGGAGTCTTGTCACTATTGACTCTCAATAATGCTCTATTCTGAATATGCACTATTAAACCAATTACCTCTCTCTAATATTTATCTACTATTTTGGATTCATTTAGTATTGTCCTCACCATCTCCTGAAGTATTCTATTTCTCCATTTAACTACTCCATTTTATTATGAAGTTTTGACTGTTGAATAATGTCTTTTTATTTCATAGTCTTCACAAAACTCAATAAAATGATCTGACATGAATTCTCCTCCTTGATCTGATCTTAGGCACTTAATCTTCAAACCAGTTTCATTCTCAACTAATGCTTTGAACATTCACTTTGAAATGTCTAAAAGTTTTTTATTTTAAAAGCATTACCCAAGTATACGTAAAAAATCATCAATAATCAACATGAAATATTTCTCACCTTGAGTAATTTGAGTTCTCATAGGTTGACAAAAATCAGTGTGAACAAGCTCTAACATCTGAGTGGTTGAGTATTATCTTATTTTGACAAGGTTCACAAAGCATGTTGGATGGATTTGTAATTTTTGGAAGATTTCTAACAACTTGATTTTTGATTATGTTGACAACATTATCAAAATTTATGTGTCTAATTCTCCTATGCCATAGCCAAATTTATTCAATCTGACTCAAATAACATCTTTGGCCTTTGATGTTTGATAACATATACAAATTATTGCCTATTCTCTGAGCATCTGCAATCAACATATCTGAATCTTTTCTCCTAATTTCACAACCTTATGCATAAAACTTTAGTGTGTATCCCTGATCACACATTTGACATACACTCAAAATATTATGCTTAAGACCTTCTACACACAAAACATTTTTAGTTTTAGTTCTACCATTATCCAAAATTAGTGTACCTTTTTTGACAATTTTGGTAGTAGTATTATGTTTAAATTTCATTGTGCCACCATTGATCTTATTCAAGGCCATGAACTTACTCTTGTCTCCTATCATGTGCCTCAAAAATCCACTATCAATGAACCATGGATTTTCTTCATTCTTTCATGTAAATAAGTATGTACCAACATAGATTTTTTAAGTTGTTTCTTTTGCCATGAACCTGTCTAAACTTTATTCTTGATGAATAGAGCCTTGAAACTTTGGTCCTTCTTGACTGACTCAAACATGTTTCTACATTACTAGGCTATATGTCTAAATTTGTCACACTTGTAACATATTATGGCCTCTTCATTAAACCCTGAAAGAAGAGCAAAAGAGTTGTGGCTTCTACTTGAATCTGCATGAGTTTCCTTCTTATTTCTCAAATTGTTAGCCCTTTTTTGACATTCTATTTTATTATGACCATATCTATTACAATAAAGATAGTAACCATAAGAATAGGACTTGTTTGTATATCTTTGACTTGATTACCTTTTATAGCTTTGTTTCTTTCAACCCTCTTTATTTGAGATGTCCTTTGTATTCTTAACTTCTTCCCTTTTTATTTCGTCTTTTATAAGATCTTCAGCATAGCTCTTTCCCTTTTTTGTGTTAACTTTGTGTGAAAGTAGTAGCCTCCCCTTTTTCTTTTTCAAATCTGATACCTATCTTATCTAACATTGATCTTTGACTTTCTAATATCTTATTCAACATATTAGTGTTATTATCAAATTTTGAATCATTGGCTACTCTATCATTGATTACTTTATTTGTTTTCTCAAGATATGCTTTTAAAGAATCAATTTCAACAACATACCTTTCACATTCTTCACTTACTTTTTACAACTATGCCATTAGATCTTTTTCATTCTTCTTGGCTTCTTCAAAGTGTGTTTGTAGATATTCAATTATTTTTTTGACTCCTTTTTATTTTTCTCAATCTGAAGCTTCAATCTTTGATTCTTCTTCTCAAGAGATTTTAACTCTTCTAAGGCACAAACAAGTTCTCCTTCCAAATTTACTTCAACTTCATTCTGTTCTTCTTTTTGATCATCTATACTTTTGCTTACAGAGACATCTTCATGTATGGCCATGAATATAATCTTTTCTTTTGAATCACTGACTCCACTATCTTTGGCTGAGATAGGATCTTTATAATACAAACTCTTCTTATTGAATCCCTTCTTGAAATTTCCTTTGAAACTCTTCTTATATGTAGATTTTCTTTTTTCATTGTCACCATTACCCTTATCTAGGCACTTAGCTACAAAATGTCTAATCTTTCCACAATTAAAATATTTAAAAGGCAATTTTAATTAATATTTACCTGTGCCCTTTTTTGATTTGCAAATGAATAGAGCTCCGTTGTCATCTTCATCATCACTAAAACTGCACTTGATTCTTGAATCTTAGCCTTCTCATTCTTTGATATCTTGAAAGCAGGTTCTCTCTTTAAGGATTTCTCTTGTTTGATTTGCATCTCATATGCTATAAGAATAACATGTAGTTCATCCATATTTATCTTGGCTAAATTCTTCATCTCTTCAATTGCCAAAACTTTTGCATCATATCTCAATAGTAGAGATCCCAAAACTTTTTATACCATGATTGATTCTTTTAACTTTTCTCTAAAACCTTGAATCTAATTAAATATTTGATCAACCATAAAAGGTAACTTGCTATATTTTATTCCTCTTCCATCTTCAAACTCTCAAACTATCTTCTAAAAGTCTGAAGCTTAGCTTGTTGAACCTTTCCATCACCTTTGTAAATATTCTCAAGCTTTACCCAAGTTTCATGAACAGATTTACATTACATAAATTTAAAAAAATTTGATTCACATAAACCACATAAAATATCATTTAAAGCTTTAGCATTATTTTCACTTTCCTTCTTTTCCATCAGAGTAGTTACAAGTGTTTATGGCTCTTCATATTCCTCCACCACTGCTTACCAAATGTCAAATCTAAGGGCCATCAAATAAGTATTCATATTTATGCTCCAAAAAGCATAATTTGTCCCATCAAACAAAGGTGCCTTATTTGTAGAAAAACCTTCATGCGATCTATCCATCGTGCTTTCCATGATCTACCTTCAAGCTGTAAAACTTTTTCAAAAAGGAACCTGCTCTGGTACCAATTGTTAAGCACAAAATATACTGAGAGGGGGGTGTGAAATAGTATATTATATATTTTTTAATTAAAAAAATTCCTTTTCTTTAACCACTTAATTACACATTCAAGATATGCAATAAAATTGAAACAATAACATGCACCGCACGAGAGAGAGAGAGAGAGAGAGAGAGAGAGAGAGAGAGAGAGAGAGAGAGAGAGAGAGAGAGAGAGAGAGAGAAGATTTTTATGTGGAAACCCAAAGTGGAATAAACTAAAAATAACAATCTCAAGTATATAAATGAGCACCAACTCAAATTAAAAAGTTCACAAGCACCAACTTACAGGAGCACCAACCCTTTTGTCGAGCACCAACACAACAACTATTTGTGAGCATAAACCCATAGGAGCAGCAACTCTTTGAAAATATTTTTGAGCACCAACCCATAGGAGCACCAATACCTCTTGTATATAAGACATAACTATCTCTCAATATTGCTTACTCAACAAATGATAGAACTCTACAATATCTCTTATTTTTCTCTCCTCTTTTCTTATATAAAAGAATTACAAACCATGCACTCTCTTGCATATTATAAATGGCTTCTCAAAATTTTATTTAGAGCTTTTCAAATGACCTTTGGCATTGACCCCTTGTGACCATTCAATCCTAATATAAAATGGTACCAAACTTGCATGACCCTTTGTATCCTTGCATTTGAAAAGTCACATGGTGACTCTTCATAAGCAAATGCATCCTTTCCTCTTTTTTCTTTATTTTGGCAACTTTTCGTATTCCTCAAAGTGTCCCTTCATATAAAAATTCACCATACCCTCTTTTTTCTTCACATGAAGACTCTGGAAATTCCTCAAGATGACTCTTCATAAGAAAATGCATCTCATTCTTCTTTTGTCTTTACCCCGTGACTCTTTGACTTCTCCATGGGCCCTCTTTTGACTTATATGCAACGAAAAATATATTCATTAATATTAAATAAATATTAACACACATTAGCCAAGATATGAATATTAAAAACACCATTAAAGAGTAGGGTCTTTATCACCAATGCTAGACCTTTGAAATTAATGACAATATTTCTAATAAACTTCCCCTTTATCATTGATGGAAACCTCAAACTTAAACTGCCACATCCTAAAACTTGTACTGTACATGTCAACCTGTACATACTTCCATCTAAAAACCATAAAGTTACTCCCCCTTAATGTAGTAACCTGTACCTATACCGATTTTTGTTCTTCTTCCCCTTTGACATCAATGGCAAAGGGCCTATCCTAGAGCTAACACTTATCTCCCCCTCAACTGATACTTATCCTCAATAGTAAGAGGTAAAATAAATTACTCCCAACTTCTCACGTATATACTCAAATGTGTCTTTTGGTAGTGCCTTTGTGAAAATATCTTTAATATGCTCTGTAGTATTGATATATTCCATCTTAACCTATTGATTTGTAACCTACTCTCTCAAAAAGTGATATCTAATGGGAATATGTTTTGTTTTTGAATGCATCACTAGATTTTTATAAATATTTATAGCACTTGTATTTAAAAAAAATAGAAATAGGTTCATCATATTTTGCCTTTATATATTCCAAAGTTTGCTTCATCCAAAGCACTTGAGTACAACACAATACCACTGTAGTATATTATGCTTCAGTTGTAGAAAGTGGTACTAAATTCTTCATTTTACTTAGCCATGATACTAAGCTATTACTGAGTAAGAAATCTCATCTACTTGTACTCTTTTTTTCATCCAAGCAACCTACCCAATCTGAATCATTATAAGCAACCAAAGTGAAATATTTGCCTATGGGATACCACAATTCATAATCCAATGTCCCCTTGATATATCTAAATATTCTCTTGACCAACTGAACATGACTATATTTTAGAGCTGACTAATATCTTGAAACCATACCTATTGCATGCATGATGTCTAGCCTCGATACTATCAAATATAAAAGACTACGAATCATAGATCTATACAAAGATTGATCTATAATAGGTGAATCTTCATCCTTGCTCACCTTATTTCTTATACTCATTAGTGTGTCAACTAGTGCACAATCATCAAAACCAAATTTCTTCAACATTTTTTTGGCATATTTATTTTGAGATATGAAAATTCTTTTATCTAATGGAAATATTTGCAATCCTAAGAAAAATGACAATTCTCCAAGCATAAACATCTCAAATTCTTTTTGCATATTATCAAAAAATTCTTTTATCATCTTTTCAATGTTTCCTCTAAAAATGATGTCATCAACATATACCACAACAATCAATTGATGCTCACCTTTTGTTTTGATGTAGAGATTACTACCAACAAATCTTCTCTTGAAATCTTAATCCTATAGGTACTTATCAAGTCTTGTATAACAAGCTCTGAAAGCTTGTTTCAATCCATGCAGTGCTTTCTTCAATTTTCATACATGCCTACTAATATTTGAGATAATAAATCCCTCAAGCTGCTTAATGTAGACCTCTTCTTCTAAATTCCTATTTAGGAAAGTAGATTTGGCATCTATCTAAAACACTTTGAAATTTTTAAACACTGGATATGCAAGAAAAATTCTAATAGCCTCTAGCCTTGCCACTGGTGCAATTTTTTCTTCAAAATCTATTCCCTCAATCTGAGCACATCCTTTACATACTAATCTTACTTTATTCCTGGTCACTTCTCCATTTTCATTTAACTTATTTTTTTAAACCCATTTTGTTCTTGTCACTTTGTGATCTTTTGGTCTAGGAACTAATTCACAAGTATCATTTTTTTCTATTTGATTTAATTCTTCATCCATTGCCTTAACCAAATACTTATCATGTCTAGCTTCTAAAAAAGTTTTAGGCTAAATTTTGGATAACAAGGTGAAATTAACTTACTCAGATTCACTTACCATCATTCTTCTGGCGTGAATACTTTAATTTATGTCCTTGATGAGTTCACCTTCATTATGGTTTATTTGGACATTTTTGGATGGGGTTTTGGTGTCCTTTTTCTCCTTCTTCTCATTTTCATCTAATTCTTTGAAATCTTTCTCTTCAATGATTTCAAAAATGTCTACTAGATCACTGATTCTTTGGCTCTATCTTCTTCTATCCTAACACTTGCACTTTTAAATATTTTCTTGGTTCTTTTGTTATAACATTTATAGGCTTTAATTTTGTCAGAATAACAAAGAAATATACCTTCATCTACTCTAAATTCAAACTTACCCAATTTTTCATTAGTTCTCTTTATGAAGCATCTACTACCAAAACCTCTAAAATAATCAACTATAGTTGGTTTGTCCTTCCATGGCTCATAAGGAGTCATGTCACTATTAACTCTCAATAATACTCTATTCTAAATATGCACTATTATACTAGCTATCTCTCTCTAATATTTATCTAGTATCTTAGATTCATTTAGCATTGTCTTCACCATCTCTTGAATGGTTCTATTTATTTTTTTAACTACTCTATTTTGTTGTGGATTTTTGGATATTGAATTATGTCTCTTTATTCCATGGTCTTCACAAAACTCAATAAACTGATTTGACATGAATTCTCTTTCTCAATTTGATCTTAAGCACTTAAACTTCAAACTAGTTTCATTCTCAATTAATGCTTTGAATGCTTTGAAATGTCTAAAAGATTTTGATTTTTTCTTTAAGAACATTACCCAAGTCATACATGAAAAATCATCAGTAAGCAACAAGAAATATTTCTCACCTTGAGTACTTTGAATTCTCATAGGTCCACACAAATCAGTTTGAACAAGATTTAACATCTAAGTGGTTGAGTATTCTTTTATTTTGAACCGCCTTCTGGTATGCTTCCTATGCTGAAAAGGTTCACAAAGCGTGTTGGATGGCTTTGTAATCTTTGAATTTTTTTTGACAACTTGCTTCTTGTTGATGTTGACAAGATTATCAAAATTTATATATCCCATTCTCCTGTGCCATAGCCAACTTTATTCAATCTGACTCAAACAATATCTTTGAACTTTGATGTCTGATAACATATACAAATTATTACCTATTCTTTAAGCATTTACAATCAAAACATATAAACATTTTCTCCTAATTTCATAGATTTATACATAAAAATTTAGTGTGTTCCCCTGATCACACATTTGATTTACACTCAAAAAATTATTCTTAAGACCTTCTACATACAAAACATTTTTAATTTTAGTTCTATGATTATCCAAACATAGTGTACCTTTTTTGACAATTCTAGTAGTAGTATTATCTTTGAATTTCACTATGCCATTATTGATCTTCTTCAAGGTTATAAACCTGATCTTATCTCCTGTCATGTGTCTCAAACATCCACTGTCAATGAACCATGGATTTTTTTCATTTCTTACATGCAAAGTTGTTTGTACCAATATAGATTTTTAAGGTTGTTTCTTCTACCATGAACTTGTCTGAACTTTTTTCTTGATGAATAGAGCCTTGAAACTTTGGTCCTTCTTGACTGACTCAAACATGATTCTTTAGTACCGAGCTATATGTCTGAAGTTGTTTCACTTGTAACATATTATGGCCTCTTCATTAGACCCTGATAGAGGAATAAAAGAGTTGTGGCTTCTACTTGACTCTGCATGAGTTTTCTTGTCTTTATTTCTAAATTTGTTATCTTTTTTTTGACATTATATTTTATTATGAGCATATCTATTACAATAAAAATAGTAACCATAAAAATAAGACATATTTGTGTATCTCTGACCTGATTGCCTTTTGTAGCTCTGTTCCTTCTAACCTTCTTTATTTGAGATGTCCTCTATATTCTTAACTTCTTCCCTTTTTATTTCCTCTTTTGTAAGAGCTTCAACATAGCTCTTCCCTTTTTCTATGTTAACCTTTTCTATAAAAGTAGTGGCCTCACTTTTTTATTTTTTAAATCTAATACCTATCTTATCTGACATTAATCTTTCAATTTCTAATATCTTATTCAACATATTAGTTCTATTCTCAAAATTTGAATCATTGACTGCTCTATCATTGATTAATTTATTTATTTTCTCAAGATCTACTTTTAAAGAAGCAATTTCAATAATATACCTTTCACATTCTTCACTTACTTTTTGCAACTATGTCATTAGATCTTTTTCATTCTTCTTGGCTCCTTCAAAGTGTGCTTATAGATTTTAATTATTTCCTTTGACTCCTTTTCATTTTTCTCAATCTGGAGCTTTAATATTTGATTATTCTTCTCAAGAGCTTTCAACTCTTTTAAGGCACAAACAAGTTTTTCTTCCAAATTTCCTTCAGCTTCATCTTGTTTTTCGTCTTGATCATCTATACTTTTTCTTATGGAGGCATCTTCATGTATGGTCATGAATATAATCTCTTTTTCTTCTGAATCACTAACTCTACTATCTTCGATTGAGCTAGGATCTTTAGAATATAAACTATTCTTCTCAAATCTCTTTTTTAATTTTCATTTAAAACTCTTCTTGTATGTAGACTTCCCTTCTTCATTGTCACCATTACCCTTATTTGGGCACTTAGCTACAAAATGTTCAATCTTTCCATAATTAAAACATTTAAAAGGTAATTTCTCTTTATATTTACCTATGTCCTTTTTTGGTTTGTGAATGAATAGAGTTCTATTGTCATCTTCATCATCACTAGAACTATCACTTGATTCTTGAATCTTAGCTTTTTCTTTCTTTGATATCTTGAAAGTAGCTTCTCTCTTTGAAGGTTTCTCTTGTTCAGTCCACATCTCATATTCTGTAAGAATACCATGTAGCTCATCCATCTTTAGCTTAGATAAATTCTTCATCTCTTCAATTGCCAAAACTTTTGCATCATATCTCAATAGTAGAGATCTCAAAAGTTTTTGTACCACGATTGATTCTTTTAAATTTTCTCCAAGACATTGAATCTGATTCAGTATTTGATCAACCCACAAAAGGTAACTTGATATATTTTCTTCCTTTTCCATCTTCAAACTCTCAAATTGTCTTCTAAAATTCTGTAGCTTAGCTTGTTGATCCTATCCATCACCTTTACAAATATTCAAAATCTTTACCCAAGTTGCATGACCAGATTTATATTGTATAGATTTAACAAATTTTGATTCACATAGACCACATAAAATATCATTTAAAGCTTTAGCATTATTTTCACTTGCCTTCATTTCCATTGGAGTAGTTATAAGTGTTTGTGGCTCTTCATATTCCTCAACCACTACTTTCCAAATGTCGAATCCAAGGGCCATCAAATAAGTCCTCATCCTTATGCTCTAAAAGCATAATTTGTCCCATCAAGCAAAGGTGCATTATTTTTAGAAAAACCTTCATGTAATCCAACCATCATGTTTTCCCTGATCTACCTTCAAGCTGTAAAACTTTTTCAAAAAGGAACCTGCTCTGATACCAATTACTAAGCACAAAATATAATGAGAGGGGGGGTGAATCAATTTATTATATATCTTTTACTTAAACAAAATCCTCTTCTTTAACCACTTAATTACATATTCAAGATATGCAATAAAACTAAAACAATAACATGAAACACACGCGAGAGAGAGAGAGAGAGAGAGAGAGAGAGAGAGAGAGAGAGAGAGAGAGAGAGAGAGAGAGAGAGAGAGAGAGAGAGAGAGAGAGAGAGAGAGCATGGAGAACAATCTCAAGTATATGAATGAGAAAGGGAAAAACCATGGAGAACAATCTCAAGTATATGAATGAACACCAACTCAAATTATAAAGTTTGTAAGAACCAACTTGTAGGAGCACCAACCCCTTGTTGAGTGCCAACACAAAAACTATTTTTGATCACCAATTCATAGGAGCACCAACCCCTTGCAAATATTTGTGAGCATCAACCCATAGGACCATCAACCCCTATTGTGTATAAAACACAACTATCTCTCAATGTTGCTTACTCAATAAATGATAGAATTCTACAATATCTCTTGATTTTCTCTCCTCTTTTTTTATATAAAACAAATACAAACCATGCACTCTCTTGCATATTACAAATGACTTATCAATATTTCATTTATAGCTTTCTAAATGACCTTTGTCATTCACCCTTTGTGATCCTTCAATCCTCATATAAAATGGCATCATACTTGCATGACCCTTTGTATCCTTACATTTTAAAAGTCACATGGTGACTCTTCATAATCAAATTCATCCTTTCCTCTTTTGTCTTTATTTTTGTGACTTTTTGTATTCATCAAAGTGTCCCTTCATATAAAAATGCACCATACCCTCTTTTTCCCTCACATGGTGACTCTTGGAATTCCTCAAAATGACTCTTCATGAGAAAAGCATCTCATTCCTCTTTTGTCTTTACCCGATGACTCTTGGACTTCTATATGGGCCATCTTTTGACTTATATGCAACCAAAAATATATTATATAATATTAAATAAATATTAACACACATTAGCCAAGATATGAATATTAAAAACACAATTAAATGCAATAGGTACTTTATCACCAATGTTAGACCTTTGACATCAATGACAATATTTCTAACATTAACATCATGCAAACAACCACTCAATCTCAAATGATGAACGTGGAAAAACACTTATGCAACATGATTAGTCAACCAACTCAAGTCATCGTGTCTCAACCAAATCAAAATTTTGTCCCTCCTCCTCTTAGAGATGTCAATGGGATTATCATCCCTCAACCTCCAATAAATAAAAAAATGCATCGACATATTCAAAATGAACCTTTAGCTCTATTCATTGCATCCATTGATATTGGAAATATTTTTCCAACTATCACATATAATGGGAATAAGGATCCTACTATATTTATTAAGTCTTTTGGTAATCTCTATAAGGAATGGGTCCAAACTAACACCTTTTCTACCACTAAGCTCTTAGCCAAAACCTTTATTGGTGATGCACTTGAATAGTAAAACCAACTATATAGACATTCCATCTCACAACTAGAGGATTTAGTCAATGCTCTAGTGAAGGAATTCTAACATAATGACCTTCCTAAAAATTACCTTAGCTATTTCATCAATGCCAGGCAACTTCCTAATGGATCTTCTCATACTTCATCAAATGATGGAATTTTCTTGCTTATAAAGTGGACCATAACATGAATGATGAAACTCTTTTAAAACTATTTATCACTACTCTTAAGGCCCCTCTTCAATACAAGGTTTGAATTTTTTCACCTTAAACTTTAGAAGAATCCTTAGACCAAGCAAAAAGACAAGACTTTCTTATGACTCAATTTGAAACACCTAAAAGAACTACTAAAGTATCTTTTCACTCTTCTGCTCATACATTTTATTCATATAAGCCTCCCCAGCCTCAAAGTGGATCATCCAATTCAACCAATTTAAACCCAACCCACCCTCCTTTGAGTCCAAAACAACTTATGACAAAATTACCACCCTCTAAACCCATGAGATTTGATCCTTCCAAACCTCCTCCAAAATGCTACAATTCAGATAAATTTTGTTGGAGGCATGCTAATATAGGTCATTTCATGAGTCTTATCATGAACTTCACTAATTTTTTATTTCTTCCCTGCTTGGTCCCCATTTCAATCTTGATATTCTTACCAAACAACATTATCAAGATTATCTATCCTTAAATCAAAATAACATGTTTGAGTAACTATGGATAATTCTTTTATTTCATTTTTCATTATTTTGCTACTCTTCTATCATAGACAGTTGAGTTTGTACCTTTTTTTCCATTATTACATGCTTCTCTTTATGTATGCCTTCCTCATGTTTATCTTACATCTTGACTTACATTTCATTCAACATTCATTCATATTTTTCCATATATTTCATTTGGCATGCCTCTCTTACATTAGATTACTTTTCACGTTCTTACATATCTCTGTTCAAGTTTTCTTGAATTGATATTTAATTTATCATTCATGTTTTACATGTTTCCCATCATGATTTAGTATGTTATACATTCCTTTTTTCCATTTATATTTTACATATTTTCTAATTTGATTTACCATGTTTTCCAATCATTTGTCATTTATTTTCCAATCATTTGTCATTCATTATCCATCCTTTTTGTCATTTATTTATCATTCATTTTCCATAATTTGTCATTTATTTTCTATCATTTGTCATTCATTTTCCATCCTTTTTGTCATTCATTTTCCATCATTTATCATTCCTTTGCCAATCATTTGTCATTCATTTACCATCATTTTTGTCATTCATTTTCCATCCTTTTTGTTATTCATTTGCCTTAAATATTCTAAACCTTGCTTTAAAAATCCTAATTTGCCATTTTTTCCTAAAATCTCAATCTAACCACTATATGCCTATCTTTCACATAATTTAATTTTTGGCTCTCTATTTTCACAATAACTTCTACAGGTTCACCTAGTGTTTTCTACATTGGACACATTCACATTTATTGTAGAATACTTCTTTATCTAAAACAATAAGCTAAGTTAAAGGTATGTGTTTTTCAATATAGTTCTTTCAATTATCCTATTTTTTGCTTACTACACCATACTTAGCATCAACATTGTGTGTTATCATGTTTTATTTTTGAAGCACCATCCTGTGTGGCACTTATGTGACACAAGATGAGCTTCACATGGGGCATATGTATACACATAATATTTTTAAACTTTTATTGATTACTAACACTTTGTATCCTATAGGAACCTATTGATTCTCAATCTCTATAAGTGCATGCCTGAAGTAGTGCACTGAGAAAGGGGTGGGTAGACCATTGGTGCTTTGTAAGATTGTTGTTATTTTTGCCACTTCCCATCTACACTCTTTCTTCATAAAACCATGAACCCTATGATTATCCTTCTCTTTCCTATCCATTCTAGTCATTATCACGATATATTCCTTCATTTCTTACCTTATTACCCTTTTGACCTATTCAGAAAACTATCTGATCCAGGATTAATTCATGTACATCATGAAATTTTGATTTCATATATAGATATCTTCAATAATTTCAACAACCATTCAAATGACTATCTAGCTAAACTCCATGGAAAGAGAAGAATTAAGTATATGTTGTTATATGTGACTAGATGGCATGCAACAAAGAATTATTTCAAATTCTCTTTAGGTCACTTTTGCCTTTGTATTTGTCAAATTTAGGCAACTCATAACCCAATATAAATGGTATTTATAGATACTTAAATTGAATGGATAAGATCATATTTCACACAAATTGAATTTCTTTATTTGTTTTCTAATTTGTATAGGTTGAATTACATCCTTCATCTATTGTAACTCTTGGGCAAGGAATTCATATGGAATGGCCTATTCTTATTTATGTTGTGTGGTTAAATATGGATTACCTTAACTGGGGTAGGCATATTATGGAATATTGGTCAAATTAGTTGGATGACCAAGTATACATATCCATGCATTGGGATTATACTATGAATATATAATACATTGTTGTTGAAAAACATTCTAGTTTGGATTGGCTACATAACCTTGGCTAGTGAATTATGGCTATAGTAATGGCATTTGGCTTTATGGGGTGTGTTAGTATTACAGGGTTTAGGAGGGAACATGCTACCTACTCATTGAACCCTATTATATATAGGTAAAATGTTATTGACTATATCCCTACTATTGGAGGTGTTGATTTTTTATCCTTATTACACGTGCGATGCCCATTGGGTGAAAGGCAATTGTTGACTAGCCCCTGACACCTACTATAGATAGGAACCTTATTTTTGGATAGGCACTTACTGTTGAATAGATGCTTATTATTGATTAGACACTTGTTGTTGTATAGGCACTTATTGGGTGTTTTGCATATGTTTTTATTGACCAACTAACACTTTTTGACCAATATAAATACATTATTGGTTAGGAAATGTTTGTGATTATTGAGGTAAATTGGTTTGTGCTTGTTATGGTAGAACATTTATTGTCACCTATTGAGGTGACATAGTGTTTTGAATTTGTTGTGGTGGTAATTTGGTCTAATGTTGGTTTGTTACTCCATATTTCACACTCAAGGAAGCAACTGGTTATGAAGTGGAGGTTCCTTGCTGATTTTAGGAAGTAGGCATATCCCTTGTAGTTTCAACCCACTCATGGCAATATTTGGAGGAATATGTTATGTATTTATAAATGGTAGATTATACCCACTTTGGTTTAGATTGGAAAGAACTTACATGTTATCCACAATGTTTTGAGTGAGGTCTTCTATTCAAGCGATAATTTTTTCAATTGAAATAGGGACATTATACATGTCATCAACCAATGTGATTTGGATAAATGGGTCTATGTTTTAGCTTGCTTAGCTCGAAGCATTTATTTTTTGTCATGTTGAAAAAGATATCTTAATAAGTGGCATGTTATAAATATCCCTTGCATTAAGATTATGGTCTAGGTTGAGATAATTTTGGTATGCTTGTTGTAGATGTTCTATTTATTCATTTATAGGGCCTTTCACTTTAGTAAGCGTACTTTGGTTATGCTACGCAATTTGGACTAGAACTTGACTATGAATCATTATTTTTTGTTTGAATAGTTAGATTCAAGGCACATTACTAAGATTCTTAATCAAACTACTCAAACTTTTATGTGGGAATTCTGGCAAAAACTTGGTGCCTACTTCGACAACTCTAATGAGAACTTCATCTTTATTGTATAACAAATAATGTTCAAATAAGTATGGATCATATCTTATCTATGTTGGTTTTATAACATAGTAGGTCTTTTGTTGTTGACTTTTTTCAATTTTAGGCATCATTTTAGTAAGGTATTATGATTTTTGATCTAGTTATTGGCCTGGATAAGGAGCTACACTCACCAAATATTATGCTAATGGGTCATTCCTTTGTTCAATTTATTGAATGTTATAATATGGATAAAGTTTCATATCATAAGCTACGTCATCATATTACTCTTACATAAAAAGGTTAATGATGATAAATTTCTCATAGTTTGGATTATACATAGTCCCATTACATGTGTAATGAGGCATGTTCAGATCTATAGCCAGGTCTCATGAAAATAAAGGGTCTAAAGGAAATAAAAAACTGAGGTCTAAAAATAAACAACCTTTAACTCTATAAAAGAGGACCAAAGGGTAAAACAACTAAGCTAGGTAAAGGTAGGATAAAACAAAAGCAAAACTGGTCTAACAAATGATACTAATTTGCCCAAAGGTAGCTATAAATAGTGGCAAAAGTAACATAAAAGCTCAAAACTCATATATGGCTAAGGTATTGATTTTCCTAAAGGTGATTATAATTAGTAACAAAAGAATCTAGAAAAAGTAGAATAATTACAAACTATGATCAAATGATAGAAATGATTTGCCCAAAGGTGATTATAATCATTTAACATGAAAAATAAGGTTAGAATCATAAATAAAGAACTCAAAAAAGAACTTAAAAATAAACTAAATTAAGGTAATTTTATCAGACAACACTTAGTAATTGGCTCACTGAGATTTGATATTTGATTCACAAGATAATTTTATAACAATGGAACTGGGACATTTAGAATTTGGCACAATAAAATTCAAACAAGGCACATGGAAACAACTTCACTCAAAGGACTCTCAAACAAGGTACTAGACAAACAACAACCATTAGGTCTAAGCAAAGGGTATTTATATCAAATAAGAAATCAACCCAAGTATCACAATCCAAACACAAAAGGTAGACTAGCTAATCCCAAATTTGTTGGGGATCAACCAATAATAGATTACACTTGTGAAAGCAATAAACGTGGAAATAAATCAGATAGACAAGTAACTAGAATGATAATCAGCAAGAACAAGAGATACAAGAAACCACCCTGAAAACTTGTATTAACAAACTCTTTACAAAAGGAATACAATTGAAGAAACTTCTTTCTTCCACACCTCTCCTAGATGTATAGATCTCTCAATAGATCTCTATTCCTCAAGAGCTCTCTCTCTCAAGAACAATCAACTCCAACAAAATTGGATTGATTCAATTCTGTACTATTCTTCAATAACTACTACAATAATCCACTACAAAGCCAAGAGGATCTAATTCTACATATAGAATTAGGAGACTTGAGCATGCACTTCCAACAAAAAGTTAAGGCACTTGAACAAGGGCTCTAAAAATAATATTGCTAATAATAGAGACGCGAGCCTAAGACTACAACTCAAACTCATCATTCAAACACTCGCTTATGTCCTCGGAAATAGCTTTTTGGACGCACAGGTAATCAACGTCGGTTCCTGCTGCTTGCCTGTGACCGTCGTTGGCTGATCCTCTACCGACGTCGGCATCTCTGTAACTGCTCCTGACTGATGTCGGTTGCTCCTGACCGATGCTGGTGTTTGTGTAGACTTGAAACTGATAAAGTATGCTCCTTGGTGAATCTTTTAGCTCCACACCCTAACAATCTCCCACTTGGAGATAAATAGCTGCACCAGTACCTGTACAGCAACATCTTCTAGCTCCTTCATCTTTAACTCAATCATGAAGACCAACAGAAGTTGAATGAAGATTCAACTTCTCCTTTGTAATTGGCTTGGTTAACATATCAGCAGGATTCCTATCCGTATGGATCTTCTCCAGCTTCAACTCACCATCTTCCAATACCTGTCGTATGAAGTGATACCTTAGCTGTATGTGCTTTGTTATTGAATGAAAGGCTGAATTCTTAGCCAAATGGATTGCACTATGACTGTCACTATACAATCTGCAACTCTCATGCTCCCTACCAAGCTCATCCATGAACCGTGTCATCCATATCATCTCTTTGCTAGCCTCTGTGGCTGCAATATACTCTGCTTCTGTAGTTGACAAGGCAACAACCTTTTGCAACTTAGATATCCAGCTAACCGCCATTCCACCTACAGTGAAAACATAACCTGTAGTGTTCCTCCTGCCATCCAAATCACCTACCATATCTGAATCTACATAACCATGTAGATAAGTATCTGAACCTCCATAGCACAAGTGCCTACTGCTGGTTCCTCTCAGATATCTAAGGATCCACTGAACTGCTTTCCAATGTTCCTTACCTGGATTGGCCATATACTTACTTACAACTCCCACTACTTGGGCAATATCCGGTCTAGTACACACCATTGCATACATCAAACTCCCTACTTTGGAAGAATATGGAACCTTACTCATGTACTCTACCTCATCATATGAATTAGGACATTATTCTTTACTCAACTTAAAATGTCCAGCCAAAGGTGTGCTTACCGATTTAGCATCCTGCATATTGAACCATTTCAACACCTTGTCCACATAATCTTCTTGAGACAATATCAACCTGTGATTTTTCCTGTCTCTCTTAATGCTCATGCCAAGGATTTTCTTTGCTGCTCCCAAATCCTTCATAGCAAACGTTTGAGCTAATTTCACCTTAAGCTCAGAGATATCCTGCATGTGTGATCTTGCAACCAGCATATCATCTACATACAACAATAGAATGATATATCTACCATTATCAAATCTCTTGAAATACACAAAATGGTCAGATTGACACCTAATGTAGCCATGCTCAGTCATAAACCTATCAAATTTTAAGTACCATTGCCTAGGAGCTTGCTTGAGGCCATACAAGCTTTTCTTCAATCTGCACACAAACTTCTCCTTACCCTTGATCTCAAATCCTTCTGGCTATTCCATATAAATTTCCTCATCCAAATCTCCATGAAGAAATGCTGTCTTAACATCTAGATGCTCAAGATGCAAATCCTCAAAAGCAACCAAAGACAATACAACCCTTATAGAAGTCATTTTAACAATAGGAGAAAAAATCTCACCAAAGTTGATACTTGGCTTTTGTGAAAATCCTTTTACTACCAATCTGGCCTTATATCTCATCTATCCATTCTCACCTTCTTTCAACCTGTAGGTCCATCTGTTCTTGAGTGTTCTCTTACCAGCTGGCAATTCAACCAAATCCCATGTTTGGTTCTCTCTTAAGGACTCCAACTCCTCAACCATGCCACACTCCCACTCACTCTTGGACTCCACCTGTATTGCTTCTTCAAAACTCTCTGGTTCTCCACCATCAGTTAGCAATAGATAAAATAAAGAAGGAGAATATCTAATTGGAGGCTTACTCACCCTTTTTGACCTCCTGATGGGTGTCTGAGACTCGTTCACAACACGCTGTCCACCCAAATTCTCTGACTGTGACCGACCTCGGTCACCTCCAGACTTGTTACTAGCTATCGTCAGTTCTGCCTAACCAACCTCGGTGCCTGTCCTACCGATGTCGGTCTCTGTATGGCCGACGCCAGTTTCTGTACAGCCGACGCCGGTTCCTAACCTGTCGACGTCGGTCTCTGTGTTTTCCTGCAAGTGATTATTCCTTTTTATCATGAGCTCATCTTGGACTTTCACCTCATCCAATTCACCATTGCTCTGCTCAGATTGATTCAACTTCCTTAGCTGATCACAATACATCACTCTTTCATTGAAAATAATGTCACGGCTCCTGATTACCTTGTTAGTTTCTAGATTCCATAATCTATAACCAAAATCATCTGAGCCATAGCCAATAAACGTGCACCTCATAGACTTAGCATCAAGCTTCTTTCTATTTTCTTTATCTATGTGCACAAAGGCTTCACAACCAAAAACTTTGAGATATGAGAGATCAACCTTTTTACCTATCCATGCCTCTTCTAGAATACCACCATCTAGAGCTATAGAGGGTCCTCTGTTAATCAGGTACATTGCAGTGTCAACAGCTTCTACCCAAAATTGTAAGGGCAAACTGGCATGCAATCTCATACATCTTGCACGCTCCATTATTGTCCTGTTCATCCTTTCAGCAATTCCATTTTGCTGAGGTGTCCTTGGAACCATCCTTTACCTGCAGATTCCATGCATATAATAATAATCTCTGAACTTATAACTGCAAAACTCACCGCCATTGTCAGATCTCAGGCACTTTAATCTTTTACCTGTTTCATTCTCAACCATAGCTTTCCAAATCTTAAAAGTCTCAAATACGTCAGATTTTCTTCTAATACAATAGATCCATACCTTCCTTGTAGCATCATCTATGAAAGATACATAGTACTGTGATCCTCTAATGGAAGCAACCTGAGCCGGTCCTCACACGTTTGTGTGAACAAGCTCCAACTTGTGCCTCTTCTTAGTAGACCCAGTCTTGAGAAAACTAACCCTTTTCTATTTTCCAAATACACAGTGCTCACAAAACTCTAGATCTATGCCTTTTAAATCTGAAAGCATACCTTTGGACTTAAGAATTGACATCCCCTTCTCACTCATGTGGCCAAGCCTTGAGTGCCACAATTTAGCATCCACATCTGAAGTAGATAATACAGAAGGAGATTTGTTAGTAACACAATTACACAAATAGAGAGTACCTTCTCTCTTACCTCTGGCCATAACAAGTGCACCCTTGGTCACCTTCCAAAATTTTGCTGTGAGAGTTACTGTACAACCCTCATCCCCTAACTTTCCTGAAAAAATCAAATTTCTCTTCAAGCTAGGAACATGCATCACATCTCTCAACACCCATGTGTTGCTATTCTGCATCTTCAGCTACACTTTACCTTTGCCAATTATTTTATAGGACTCATCATCCCCTAGATACACTATTTGAAAATCTCCATGGATATAGTCACAGTGGATGCTAGACTCAGTCTTATAGACCCCAGAGCCTTTCTGTCAAGAACTTCCCATTCTTCATCCTCCATGTCTTTGGGCTTCTTTGCAACCCCACCTAACGGTAAGTAGAGATCTTTCTGATATAGATAATCCTCTATCTACATTCTCTAATGTTGGTAATTTTTGCCATTAAACTTTTCCATTCTCAATTTACTTTCATCTGCCATTGCTTCTCCCACTCAAACAAAAATCCCTGTGAGAACCTGTAATCAATACACACTACACAGATATGAACCACCTGTTAGTGAACCTGAGCTCTGATACCACTTGATGGATATCAAGCTCTGAACCTACAACCAAGGCTCTGATACCACTTGTTGGGGATCAAGAAACAATAGATTACACTTGTGAAAGCAATAAACGTGGAAATAAATCAGATAGACAAGTAACTAGAATGATAATCAGCAAGAACAAGAGATACAAGAAACCACCCTGAAAACTTGTATTAACAAACTCTTTACAAAAGGAATACAATTGAAAAAACTTCTTTCTTCCACACCTCTCCTAGATGTATAGATCTCTCAATAGATCTCTATTCCTCAAGAGCTCTCTCTCTCAAGAACAATCGACTCTAACAAACCCGGATTGATTCAATTATGTACTGTTCTTCAACAACTACTACAATAATCCACTACAAAGCTAAGAGGATCTAATTCTACATATAGAATTAGGAGACTTGAGCATGCACTTCCAACAAACAGTTAAGCCACTTGAACAAGGGCTCTAAAAATAATATTGCTAATAATAGAGACGCGAGCTTAAGACTACAACTCAAACTCATCATGCAAACACTCGCTTCTATCCTCAGAAATAGCTTTTTGGACGCATAGGTAACCGACGTCGGTTCCTGCTGCTTGCCTATGACCGCCGTCAGCCGATCCTCTGTCGACGTCGACGTCTCTGCAACTGCTCCTAACCGACGTCGGTCGCTCCTGACCGACGCCGGTGTTTGTGTAGACCCGAAATTGATAAAGTATGCTCCTTGGTGAAGCTTTTAGCTCCACACCCTAACAAAATTAGATAAGGATTTGGCATAAACTTGATTAGTCTAGGATTTACACTTTAAAAGGTCAAGTTTCAAATTTAATACAAAAAAACTTGAATGTTCTAAGGAAAAAGAGATAAACCAAAATAGATAGCATAACTGCATGTTTCAAACAAGAGAGGTATAACAATGGTTTTAGAACTTGGTTTAAAAAGTGACAAGTGTTTTGAAATGATTTAGGCAGCATAACAATACTCCTTCAAATAAATGATATGGCAATAGTGTTAGACTCAAAAATCCAAGACAAATGTTTGAGATGAAACAAGTAGCATAACGATGCCCCATTTAAACAAGTGACACATAGGGGATTTTGGAATAAAACTCTAAGGCAAAGTGTGACACAAAATAGGTAAAGTAACACCTCTTAGGTTGAAGGGGTGTGAAAACAATGTGATAATTTTGGACTTTTTTTTAATTGACAATACAAACAAACAACTAAAAACACACATGTAAATCAAAGAAAATAAAAATAACACTAATGGATCACCATATCCCTAAAATTGGCATGGGTGTGCATAGATTTTGCCAAAGTTTCCACTGATATACTAATGCTTATGAGGAATTAAGTGATAATCCAAAAATTTAAGTACAAGCGTAGGTAGATTTTTTATGAACCCTGTATCTCTCAAGCATTAGTACATGGCACAAACTTAGAGTGAAGAGCACTCGGCATTTGGTAATAAATTCTATGATAAGTGGGGTTGACTAGAAATCTATAAGTTTTGAATGCACTAAATGGTCTCAAGTGTGGACAACACAAGGGTGCAATCATGTCAATTGGGTTCATACCTACTAACTTACCTTGAAAGGGTTTATTCCTTTACATAGTGACTCTAGCCATGTGCTTCTTAGTAGAGTTTGATGTTTAGCAAAACCTGACCTAGGTTTTCATTAGGATTATAAAGGCTATATGTTCATCCCATACTAATCTAGTATCATGTGCCCAATTTATATACCCCATCATGGAGTGGGGTTGGTATGATGTTGGGAGATGAAACTCCAAGTCAATGCACCATTAGAGATCTTGTGGGGGATAAATGATCTCCTGCCCACAAGACAAATGTAATAAAATAAAATAAAAGACTTTAGAGGTAATTTTTGAGTCACCCAAGTTAGTTGGAGCTTGGGAAGAGTATACGTGACATTCTTTCCGATAAGACAAAAAAAATAAGGCAATAAAGTAAGCACTTTTGGCCACCCGATTCCTTAAAAGGGATGAGGGGAGAGAATACATGAAATAGTTTCTAATTTTCCATCAATAAAGAAATCTAACTATGAACTTTGAAATTTAGCTAATAATACAAAATAAACATAAAGTGAAAAAACTCTTAAGATCTCTAACTAAAATGTATGTTCCTTCTAATCGAACCAAATTGAAATGTGATTCAAATTTTGGCCCCTTGGCCTTGTTTGCACTTGTGAAAACTTTGAAAACTAAAAGACAAGTGTGATTAAGTTGATTTTAATCACCAAAAAAAAGTCTATGTGAGATTCAAAAATGCTTAGGATTCTCTATCTCCACCTTAGTTCCTGAAAAACATATTAGGGGTTTTGTTTGTCTTGAAACCAAAAATAAAATTAGTAAGCAGCATTCCATTTCAAAATCTTAGGATTATTTACTATTTATTTGTTTTTTAAAAAACATAGTGAAACCACATTTTAGTAGGGTGAAGCCATTGTTTTCTTGAAAACACAGAAATAGAAAGCACTTTTGGTGAAGACACCATTAATTAGGGTGAAGTCATTAGTTTGTTCAGGTGAAGCCACTAAATACAATATACATGTAGGCAAAGCCATTGAAACACAATGTATAATTAATTGGCAAAGCTTCTGTTTAGTAGGGTCGAAGTTGCCAATTCTATAGAGTGAAGTCACCATTTATTAGGTCAAAGCTGCCAATTCAAATTTATTATTTTTACACTAATAAAGATCATAGATAAACATGGGACTGACAAAGTTATTGTTACATAGGGCAAAGCTGCCATTACACAGGGCAAAGCTATCGATTACTCAAAAAATAATGATGTTAATTTCAAGGCTAAAACTCTAAACTTGAAGAAGTAAATGTGTTTGTTAGAAATAATAAGGTTATCATATCATTTTCTTTGGCCATATAGGATGCGTGGTCCCACTAGGCATGCCATTATATATCTTAGGAGTTCAAAAAGTATATATAACATATATTAGTCCCTTTTTAGTACAAATGACAAAAATCAAGCATAACAATAAACTAGTATAAACAATCTTGCCTAAGAACTAGGAAGAACATAATATAGTAAATAAAATCACAAAATACAGATAAAAACAACATAATTGATTTACCTCATTTGTCAAATTTTATGCTTACTTATTGGCATAAGGATGTTTGTGCCTATTCTATGATAATTAGAGTCTTCTGGCAATGCTTCTCCATGATGATAACACTTCTCCAATTATCACTTATGGCTTTGTGTGAATCTTGGCATAAAATGGGCATTCAAACACTAATCTCAATGCCTTCTTGAAGGTATTTCAATAGAATAACCTTATACATAAAAGGTTGTTGGCATATGGCATGGGCAATTGTATTTATAGCTCTAAATCTAACTCTAACCCTAGGGAGGTTAGGTTAAATTATAACTTTGGTTGAGTCTAAAATAACCTAGGTTGAGTCAGACTAACCCTGGGTTGGGTCAAAGCACTCATGAAATATTGACACCTCCATTTCAGATATTTATGAGGCATGAAAATTCACTTTAAATATTTGTGAGGCATGATAAATCGCTTTAGATACTTGTGAGGTTGTGACTCTTAATTTTTAATATTTAGGAAATAATAAATCACTTTATTATCTCCTTTGACGTTTGACTTCATATTTGACAAAAAAAATCTTTTTTTCATAAATGAAATTCATTAATTTGATTTGGAAATTTTGTTTAGACCAGTTAATTAAGATTTGCAATGTAATTAATCTTGATTAGTGCTTTTTGGATTTTGGTAATTATTTTAAATGTTTTTTATTAATAACTCAACATGCAAAAAGTGACAAATTACTAGGTCATAATTTGACTAGGGTTGAAACTGAACTAGGTTATTGGTGCATACATGGTAATACACCAAATAAACTAGCCTCATCATAGTTTTGGGTAACTAAATCCCTTCTGAAAATGAACTTAGGAAATTTAGATTATTTCTAGGCTTGAATTATGTTGTTTGCTATAAATTAAACTAAATCCTGGTTTAGGCATGAAAGCAACCAAAACTAAGTTTATACAATATGAATCTTGAGTTTGATCTATCATCCTAATCTAAAAATAAGGGGTATCATGTTTTTATTGATCCTTAAAATTTGAAGGCATTGTGATTGGGAAATATGAATGGTGATAAATACTTATTTGTGGTAGGTTATGGTAGCACCATGACACTAACACTTATTATTAATTTTAACAACAGGTTTAATTTATGCAAATTCTAATAATTATATATTTAGAATAAATTAAGTTAAAAATTTACAGTAATCCCACATAAACATTATCTTTATAAGGTAGCTTTAGGTTGTTGATTCGCTACTAGCTACTAATGTAGTTGTCTCTTTTATGCACACATAATATAATGAAATTTGATTTTGTAAAAAAGCTACAATTGGGAGTGGGATTCTCAAATCCTCTCCTTAAATTATTATATTAAATATTTAAAAAAATTCAGATGTTGGTATATTTTCTTGTGTCACATGCCATTGGCCTTAGATGAGATAATATATTCATAATTTCACATTGATTTATTCATGATTTCACATTTTATAGATGTGATTGTCAGTCTTTGGTAATAGTTTGAGAAAATTCTACCAATGTTGGTTATCTCTCTGATAGCTCCACCCTTATACCTCTTCTCAATCTCGTGAAAGGTAAGCTATCCAACTATTTTTATCTCTCCATACTCCCCATTTTTAGGTAATTTTATTGGGTTCAAGAAATATGCAATCTTAAATTTGTGCCCCCTTTCTAACTCCCTTGCCCCCCTTCTTGCCCTATCGTGCCCTACCCTCCCCTCCATTCCCCTTCACTTTTTTGTATGTTGGAGTCTTTAAAGACCAAAAACCATCTTATTTAGAGTTTTTTTTTTCATACACGTGTTTCTTTTGAAAATCATTTTTATGAAATGACAAATCTTGTGTGTATTATTGAAGGTTAGATATTTTGGATTTTGAGGAGTTACTTATTGCATGATTTTTTTTCTATTTGGTTAATGAAAAATAAATATCATCATTTTTTTAAATAGATTTTTTAGTTTAAGTGATATGTTTAATCTTTTATTTGAGTATTTTTCATTCCTTTCACTATTATATTTTAGTATACTATTAACATTAGTTATGATTTTTTTAAAATACCACAACTTTATCATCTCTAATTATTATAATTCTTATTAAAGGTACTTGTTTGTAAATGAGATAAAGGTGATGCTTGGGTTTTATATGATTTGAAATATGTTATAAATACTTAAGTATTTTAAATCCTTGTAGATTCAAGATTATATTATTTAGTGAACATTATTATCAATTAATATTTTATTATTTATATTTTATGAACAAGGGGTTCAAGTTGAGTTTATATTTATTTTTTTGATCTACTAACTAAAAATGATTTAAGAGATACAATCATTATGATTTATTTAAAGCATGGATAGTTGGATTCATAGTTGTTTTTTTTAAATTCTTTTCTTTATGTGGAAATATTGCATATCTAAAGATGCTCTAATTAATAAATGAAATTGTGGAGGTTTATAATTTGTATTGAATGTTGAGAATGTAAAATAAGAAAAGAGTTTGGATTTTATTATTTATTTGGTTATTAGATGAAGGCAATTGAGAGTTTTGTATTTATCTTCACATCATTTTTATTCGATTAAGATCATGTTAAAAATAAAAAGAATCAAATTTTTAAGATCAATAAGACTAAAACTTTTGAATATCATTATAATACAAATGAATAACATGGTAGAGATGATGAAAAATAAATAACTAGACACCATAACTATCATAGTATTTTATCTACCAACAACATATGTATAGTTTGTAAAATTGAACAATACTTATCTCTTATGATTCTTAAACCTCATTTGTCTTTTATATCATTTTCTTTTTTTATGCCACATAAAATACACTTTAAATAATCCTTGGGCATATCATTTTAAATTAGCTTTGAAGATCACTACATTTAGGATTCAAACTATTTTTTATATTGAAGGTCCCCATATTCTTAAAATTACTATAATTTTTTTTGGGCCATGTTAACTAACATATATGATTATAAAAAAATTTCAAAAAAGAACCAAAATTTCTTGAGAAATTGATCCATAAAGGTGTATTTTTTAAAAGGGAACATGTCAAGAAAGAAGCCTTTGAAGAATTATCTTTTCTTTGTATGTGTGTTGATGCTTGTATTTTGCAACTCCTTTCCTTATCCAATGATAATGAACATTTATTTCAATCAATTATATTATCTACAATTCCATTTTTGGCTAGAAATAAGAGCAATAACAACATTAAGAAACCTTTCACCTATTTTTAAAAATATGATAACTATTCTCAACTTTGATAGAGGATTACTAAATTTAATCAAAGTTCAAAGAGTTCAACATTATCTTATCATTTTTATGAACTTCAATTATTTAATTATAATATTCCAAATATGTTATTGTTTAAATAGAAGGATATAATCATAATAATAATACAAACTTAATTTATATGGTAAAAAATTTGTCTCCATGTAAATTTAACACATAATGTCTCATAAATAATGAAAAATATATATATTTATTTTTTTACAGAAATCCACTTTTAAAAGATTTATTTTTATAAAGTATATTTCATCTGTCAATCCATGTCGAGGTTTAATTTTGATGGCTGACCTTCCCTGTGAGAGTTAAACTTTTTATGATGGTTCTCTACATTTAAAGAAGGAAACATCAAAGAGTAAATATATATTTTTATAATCATTTGTAAAAAAAATGTTATCCTTATAAAGTTTTGACAGTCCACCCAAAATTTTATGTTTTATTCCATAAGATGTTAAAAAAAATCAATTACATATTAAAATTAAAAAGAATCAACATGTTCAAATGATTGTCAAATTAACACATGTGAGTTCGAAAGGGTTTAACCCTATCCTTAAAATTTAAGTCCGTTAAAATTTAAAAAATGATATTTTAGTTAGAAACTCTTATTTGTTTAACAATGAGGAATATTCTTGTCATTTCTCTATTTATGACAAGGTTTCTATGTGATCTGTAATGTACATTTAGATTCAATTACACGTTGAGAAGGTCACCATGAAGTTGCATCCCCTTGAAACATCTGCTATAGGGCCCACCACCTCCAACTCACAGACATTATTGAATCTGGTCTTGTAGTGGCATTTAGTTTTCCACCCTTCCACGCCACCCCCTCCCCCCCCCCCCCCCCCCCCCCCCAATCCTCCTCTTCCTTAGCATGGAGGATGGAGATCATTGCCGCCATGTGAAAAAGGTGATGTTTGTCCCTCCTAGTGAGGGGCACCAATGGGCCCTTTTAGAACTATGATTTAGTGTCTTGATGGATGGGAATTTATTTCCTTGTCTCTGATAGACCCAATAGATGGTTTGTTGCCATTGAATCCTCTCTTAGTAAAACATTCTTGACATCCTTTGTCACTCAAGGATGATCCTATACCTTCCCCTTTGGTGCTATGACCCATGCCTAAGTTTTTATCATAGTCATAAGATATATGTAAAGTTGTTTTGGTGCATTGTTTTTCATGGCGTTGCTATGTGACTTTTGTTTTTCTATTGCCATTATTGAGTCAGTGTTTTCCTCTTATAGGTAATCTAAGTTATGCAAACCAATTAAATGATTCACTTTGTAACATTTTGTGTATTATTATTTTATCAATAATTATTATACTATAGCATTTAAATAGTTAAAAATGATATTTTATACAACATACTTTTAATGACGTTTGTACATAATTTACTTTTATCAATTAAAATGAAACTATTTCTTATAATTTTTCATCATGAAAAGATTGGATGAATAAATATCCTTCAAATTTAAATGTAAAATCAACCCTTCAAATTTGATTAATGATTACATAAATTATTGAAAAGGTAATACAAATTAAAAAATAGAGAAATTTATAATTCGCTTCAAAAAAAAAATGGAGCAATTTACAATTCACGTTAATGAGACATCTAACTTTATATATATATATATATATATGATTAAAACAAATCTAACCTTATGGTACATTTAAATTTTTAATGACTGTTGTTGTTGTAGTAAATGTACATAATTATTTCAAATGAGAAATAAGATTATGAAAAAAAATTTGGGTAATTGATCAAATCATATCTTGGAGTAAGCCCATCATGTAGTGGTTGCAGATATAATCATGGAATGGAATCCATATAGGAAATCACACCGCATTGCGTGTGTTGCCACACCTCACACATTTTGCAGGCAATCATGTGCTCACCGTCATCATCTTTGGCACCATGAGGGAAGTGTACAATCAAATTCTTGATGTCATAGTTATAACAAAAATCACTAGACACATCAATACCCCTACCATGGATCATGACATTAGACCCTAACTCTATGACTCTGAACAACAAATCATTGTCCTTGCCTTGTAGGTCTAGGATGTCATCCACTGTCAGATCCTCCATGATAATGTAGTTTTTTGAAGCACCCTCTATGCCTCTTCCTTAAGGTAATCACTTCAGTGATCAAAATTACACTCGTTCTCACCTTTCTAAAGGGTTTAAAGTCGTCCCAAAATATGATTAAAAAATATTTTACTTTAAAAAAACTTAAAATCTAAAATTTAAATTAGATAATTGAACTATGTATATATAAAATAAATGTCAAAAAAAATTATTTTATCAAATAAATACTTATCAAATACTAAGGGTTAGTGGAAAGAATCTATATTCATTAAAAAAAAAAATAATAAAAAAATAAAAAAATAAAAAATTGAACCATAAGTCTTAAACAACAAACACCACCATTGGCAAAATTCATTACATAGGTTTATAATTGAGTATCATTACTGAAATTGGCAACCAATGGTATAGTTTCATATGGTGAGGGAAGATTGGAGCATTCGTGCTATTAATTAATTTATTTGTTTAAGTTTATAATTATATATTATTATTTAAATTGGTAATCAATGTAATAGTGTCACATGACGAGGGAAGTTTGGAGCACTTGTGTTATTAATCTAATTCTTTATTGTTTTTGGGTACCTTTATATTTAATATTTTAATAATCATTATTTAATTCACAATTTAGATTTGAAATCATGTTTTAAAAGTGGGACATATATAATGATATATCGATATAAAGGAGATATGCTTGTCGATATATAATGAAAAACTTAATACTATAAACCATATTTTACTTCATTTAGATAAGGTTTTTTGTCCTTTATATTTTTATACAATGGCGAACATTGTAGCTACTTTAATGAATGTGCAGGTAATAGAGTCTCCATTAAACAAGCCAAAATAAGTATGTAGTTATTTACATGCATTTGTACAGTTTTAAAATATACTATACTCTTTTAGGTCTTTATTAAACTTTCTTTTTTTTCTTTTTTTCCTTTTTTTCTTTCTTTTTTTTTGAGAATTTTTTAAATTGCAATATCTCGTTACATTCTTTTAAATAAATCTATGTATTAATTGTTAGGTATTGTATTTATGGATTTTAAATTTGATAGAATTAATTTTACAATTTTATCGACAAGATTTTATAAAGATTTGTTTTTCATTTACTTAAAATTTTGAATAGAAAAGTGTTATTTTGATTTAATAATTTTATGATCAAGATTTTCTTCATTAAATTGTTCTATAAAAATTTTGATGAAAAATATGTCATTTTAATTTAGTATTTATATTATTAAGATTTCACATTGATTTTCAATGATTTTAGAAAACACATGTAATTTTTATTTATTTATTGTATGACCAATATTTTACTTAAGTTTACCATAAATTTAATGCATAAAAATTCTAAATAGAAATATTTCGTTTTTAGATATATTTATTTATAAAACCCATGGTTAATACATATGAGTGATTTCATATAATATTGATTCCTTGATTCATTTACTGATTATGCACTGTTCTTCATGATTTTTAATTTACTAAAAGAATTTTAGAGTTTTTTGGTAGCTTATTATGTGGATCAATTGTCATTATGAAATATATCCACATAAAAAAATTGGGATTAATTGATTTCCTTCAATTCGAAGTCTTTGATTAGTTTGGAGATAATTAGAAGCCTCATTGTTCTTTGTGATTTTCATTTAGTGAGATATTTTTTAAGTGGTTTGGTGGCTTTCAGGTGAATAGATTGCTTTTTGTGTGCAATAACCACTAGAAGACCTGGATAACATTCTTGGAATAAGATATTTTATTTTTTGTAGCTTTTACAAAGGTATTTTATGATTAAAAATGTACTTTTTCCATTGTAATGGCCTTTAAAAAGGCATACAATTGATTCTAAGAATTTAAAAACTGTGAAATCAGAATATAGCTTTTTGAAGGAAAGTTATTAAGACTATAACATTGCACTATTAATTTAAATCATGCTCAACAATTCTTTCATTGGTTCAAAATAAATAAAATTTGGTTTGAGGGATTTTGTCAAACAATCAAGTTTTTTTTCAACCATCAAATTCACACTTATATCCATAAGATATACATACTATTTTGAATGTTAAAAGACTTGCTTTAAAAAACTATATCAAATGTGGAATTATATTTTGTAGAGCATGTAACATTTAGTCAATCAACCTTTTCAAACTATTGAAAAATCTTTTATACAACAACAATTCGATCTATTTTCAAATGTTTTAGGTTGGTTGTATGAAAATGATATGACCTTGAAAACTTAACAAAACATCTCATTAAAATATTCATTTTAATACCAACATAGGGTTTACTATTTTATGGTTTTTATGGATGAAAAAATATCCCAAACATAATTAAAACTAAAAGCTAACCTGTGTTGACTCCTTATGACTTGAACATTGAGGTGTAAACTAAGATTAAAGGCAAGAAAATCATATTAATTGATGCAATGTTGAATTTTTCTGAGGATAGTTATTCATTCCTTTTGAGGAGAAGCCTAAAAATATTCAAACCCTACTCAAATATTTTAAGAATACATAAATTAATGAATTGCAAGATTCCACTCTATATTTCATAAATTTTTATTTATAATATAATTATAAATTCATCAACAAAAATATATTATATATATATATATATATATATATATTATTTTTCAAATAATATATATATATTTTTTACTATTTTAAAAATAAAATATAATTATTTATAAAAAAAATTATCATAAAAAGTTAGACAAATATATGACCCTTCACATTGAAATTAGAATTAACCAATAAAAATTTGATCACTAGACTCCAATGGTGACTTGGATGTAGTAGAACCACCATTTTGAGGGGTGGAAGTAGATCCCTGATCATGGACATGACATGTCCATGTGATTGTGATTCTCCTTGTCCATCACCATGATGGTACACATCACCCTTAGCATCTCGTCCTTATTGATCGCTCACTACGATAGGGGAAAGGTCTTAATAGTTGTGCATGTTCCAATTGCCGAACAAGGCTTTTGTTAACATGTACTCCATTTCTGATTGTACTTTATTAATTTATAATTTTTGAGCTATTTTGTCTATTTGATTGTACTCCCCTCCTCCCCCACTTTTTGACTCACAAGGACATCACTGAGCTTTATTGTTATATATATAAAGGAATTGTTTGGTCTGCAATATCAACTAATTCATTCTCATACTCTGATGATGGTTCATGGAGTGTGAACCAAAACATCGGTCAAAAAACTACAACATAGTTTTTCCCAAAAAATTCATCAACTAATCAATGCATTGTGGAAATACTATCTCACTTATGTACTCCATTAATGAAACATATTGATGTGTAAAAATATTAAAATGCACCAGAAACTGAACATGTAGTATCTAATATTTGTTCAGAATTTATTCTATAAAATTAAAAGTAACTAATCACATCTTAACAGCAGTGATTCAAATATTGATACTCTAAATCACAATTATTGGTATTCCAAAAATTAAATTTTAATCACAAGTTTAAAAAATACATTTTATAATCTCTCGTGATAAAATCAGTTATATCTTAAAATTATAATATATTAAACTTTAAAATCTTAATTATAAATATATTAAAACGGATAAAATTTTTAAAATATAATATAATATTATGACACCTTAATTAACTATCCAAAATTAAAATGCGCAGCTACTCAGAGCTTTCCCATAATTGATCACTCCATCGACCATCGTCTGCCACCCTTGTCGTTAAGGGCGATTCACTTCGTTTACATGAATGGTGGCGACGAATGGATTAACCAGCCGGTGCATTTCTAGATTTTGCTGACGTGTTTGGTGGGCCTTTCATTTTAGGTCAAACCCCTGCATATAACTATGGTCGATCATTTCAACAGTCCTTTCCCATTCATTTTGGCTCGTCTATTCTAGAAAAATAACAACAATCGTGATGGTACAACGAAAATATATTCGTGAAAATATTATGTTTCGAGAATTTTAAGTTTGCAGTTTATAGTAAACGACCAATTAATTTACCGTATGCGTATACAACAA
The DNA here is from genome assembly GCA_037957365.1 of Torreya grandis. Classification (NCBI taxonomy): domain Eukaryota; kingdom Viridiplantae; phylum Streptophyta; class Pinopsida; order Cupressales; family Taxaceae; genus Torreya; species Torreya grandis. The sequence goes on along the minus strand of JARHVA010004096.1, from coordinate 910,178 downwards.
ACCATATAAACTAATCTATAAGTGGAATTTTAATTTATTTATTCATTTAGAAAGAGTGCTTGAATGATTTAAATATTTCTTTATATCCCATTACAAATGCCCACTAGTGCATGGAATGAACAAAGCGTTCTCAAACTATTCTCTGGTTATTGAAAGTGACACTAACCCTAACTCTATTTTTATGTTTGGTGTGGAGTTTTTTTTAAGCAATATTTTTTTTATTGTTTTGACATATATAAACATGGATTGTGTGTAAGATCTTGCGGTAGCAAACAGACAATAATGGAATTTGTGGTATTTTTTGGGCCCATTTTTTCTAAGTTTGCGGGCATGATACTATGTTTTTTTTGGTTTTTTTTATTTTTTTGGGAGTGTTTTTTGCATTTGTTGTTTGGGGGTATTAATAGTGAATCCAATGATATAACATTTACAATGTAATTAAATTGAATTTGGTGTCTTTACTAATCCAGGGGACTAAGTACATTCAGGCATATATTGTCATGATTTAGATGTTATTGCCGTAAAGAATTAATGGCTGAAATGAAAACAAAATTCAACTAACAAAGATATCTTTATGAGGTATTATTAAACAAGATGCGTAGGCTCTTCAACCTATCATAAGGGTTTTGGTTGCTTTGTCGTTGGAATCAACAAGTACCCTTACACAGCTCCTATCATAGTCAACTATAAGAAATGAGCTTTTAGAGTTTATGATAACTGTTAGGCTTGGGTTTTCTGATTCAATTTGCTTCTTAGTAGAAATTCTAACCATATATAATCTCTGTGTGGGTGTTCAAATCCAAGATCGCCTCTACAAAATCCTTCTCTTCATTGTCATTCCACCGTATGTCAACCCTCTATGCTAGACGCTCCTCAATAATTTTGTCAAAACTCTTAAATTTTCTATTTATCCCTAGAGATCAAAACTCTCTAGAGAAGGAAAAGGGTCAGATAAATTTGTAGCCTATGTAAACTTTAGGAGTTCCCATATCATGTCCTTAAATTGTCCATCTTGTGCATAGGCTAGCTCAAATGCTTTTTGGCTGCAAATGATCTTACCCGCAAGGCTAAAAGAAATCATAAAAGTTGTTTCACCAAAATCAACACTCTTCACTATTTGTAGTCCTCCAAAATGGTATCGACAGCCCTAAATTCGACTTTCTAACACTAAGGTTCTACTTTTAACCCAATTCTCTACATAATACAAGTGTGTGTTTCTCATTTCAATTTATATAACATCACTCTCAAGCACATAGTTGATTATAAGAGTAGATGGTTGGCACTGGATATATCTATCACCTAGAATCTCTAAAGTTTTCTAAAACAACAGAATTCCTAATTATGGATTAAAAAAATACCAAATTGGGTTAGGAACTCATCCCCTTTATATATTATAATATTTTTTGTATATGAAAATATGTTTAGGTATCCTAAAATGGTAAGATTTAAAAGTGTATAACAAAAAAAAATACAACATCATAACTTATAATCATGTTATGGATCCTTAGCGTAAATTCAAAACATAAGTTTTTGACAATTTTTGTTTCCTACAAGCATCCCTCACATTAATAAAAAAGAATATTGACATAGAAATGCTCACTAGTTTTCCAATATGTTAAGGTGTGGAGCTAAAAGCTTCACCAAAGGAGCGCATTGTTGATAGTTGCAGGTTTACATAGTCACCGGCGTCGATCAGGAGCGACCGACGTCGATCAGGAGTAGTTCAAGAGATGTCAGCGTCGGCAAGAATCGGTCGACATCGGTCATAGGCAAACAGGCAGGAACCGACGTCGATTACCTGTGCATCTAGAAACCTATTTTCGTGGATAGAACTAAGTGTTTGCATGATGGGTTAAGTGATAGTCTTAAGTCCGCATCTCTATTATTAGTAAGACTGTTTTAGAGCCCTTGTTTAAGAGGCATAACTATTGGTTGTAAATGCATGCTCAATTTTCCTAATTCTATATGTAGGATTAGATCTTCTTAGCTTATTGTATGAGTAAGTGTTGAACAGTACAGAATTGCACATGTGAATCATTCCAGGTTATTGGAGTTGATTGTATGTGAGAGAGAGAGCTCTTGAGGGAAAGAGATCTAGAGAGAGATCTGTACATCTGAGAGAGGTGTGGAAGAAAGAAGTTTCTTCAATTGTATTCCTTCTATAAAGAGTTTAATACAAGTTTTCAGGGTGGTTTCTTGTATCTCTTCTTCTTGTTATATTTTTTATTCTAGTTACTTATCATTCTGATTTAATTTTGCATTTATTGCTTTCACATTGTAATCAAAATTGTTGGTTGATCCCCAACAAGAGGTATCAGAGCATTTATGTTCTAGGTGCCTGACAAGTGGTATCAGAGCATTTATGTTCTAGGTGCCTGACAAGTGGTATCAGAGCTCAGGTTCACTAATAGGTGGTTTAGATCTGTGTAGTGTGTATTGATTACAGGTTACTCACAGGGGTTTCTACAGGGATTTCTTTTTGAGTGGGAGAAGCAATGGCAGAAGAAAGTAAACTGAGAATGGAGAAGTTTAATGGAAAAAATTATCAACATTAGAGAATGCAAATAGAGGATTATCTGTATCAGAAAGATCTATACTTACCGTTAGGTGGGATTGCAAAGAAGCCCATAGACATGGATGATGATGAATGGGAAGTTCTTGATAGAAAGGCTCTGGAGTCTATTAGACTGAGTCTGGCATCTACTATGATATCTAATTTATCACAGGCAAAGACAACGGTAGAGTTGATGACTACTTTAGCAAATTTGTATGAAAAACCCTCAGCTTCTAATAAGGTATATCTTATGAAGTAGTTATTTAATTTGCATATGAATGAAGGTGGATCTATATCTAATCATCTGAATGATTTCCATGGAATTGTAAATCAATTATGTTCTGTCAATATTGTGTTTGATGATGAAATTAAAGCTCTTTTAATATTATGTTCTTTGCCTGAAAGCTGGCATAGCTTGGTAATAGCAATTAGTAATACTGCATCTGCTTCAAACATTTTGAAAGTAGAGGATGTTGTTAGTGTTATCTTGAATGAGGAAATTCACAGGAAAAGCACAGAGAAAACATCTAGGAATGCTTTAAGTTTTGAGAGCAGGGGAAGGTAAAAAGAGAAGAGCAAGAGGAGATCAAGGTCTAAGTCAAAGGTGAGAGGTAGATCCAAATCCAAAAATGGCAAGAAGCCACAATGCTGAAATTGTGGAAAGATAGGGCACATAAGCAGAGACTGCTGGTCAAAACCTAAGGAGGACAATCATCACGAAGGAAAAGAAGAAGCAAAGGTTGCAGGTATTGCACAAGATGCTTTAATATTCTCTTTGCATAATAATATAGAATCTTGGGTTTTAGATTTTGGGGCATCTTTTCATGCTACCCCTAACAAATAATATTTTAGTGACTATGTCCAAGGAGATTTTGGAATAGTGTATTTAGGGGATGATGAGCCTTGTAAAATTATTGGCAAGGGTAAAGTGCAGCTGAAAATGCAGAATGGCAACACATGGGTGTTGAGAGATGTCATGCATGTTCCTAACTTGAAGAGGAATTTGATTTTTGCAAGAAAGTTAGGGGATGAGGGTTGTATAGTAACTCTCACAGCTGAATCTTGGAAGGTGACCAAGGGTGCACTTGTAATGGCCAGAGGTAAGAGAGTAGGTACTCTCTATTTATGTAATTGTGTTACTAACAATTCTCCTTCTATATTATCTACTTCAGATGTGAATGCAAAATTGTGGCACTCAAGGCTTGGCCACATGAGTGAGAAGGGAATGTCCATTCTTAAATCAAAAGGTATGCTTTCAGATTTGAAAAGCATAGATCTGGATTTTTGTGAGCACTGTGTTTTTGGAAAATAGAAGAGAGTGAGTTTTCTCAAGACTGGGTCAACAAAGAAGAAGCATAAGTTGCAGCTTGTTCACACAGACATGTGGGGACCGGCTCATGTTGCTTCTATTGGAGGATCACAGTACTATGTTTCGTTCATAGATGATGCTACAAGAATGGTATGGGTCTATTGTATTACGAAGAAATATGATGAATTTGAGACTTTTAAGATTTGGAAAGCTATGGTTGAGAATGAAATAGGCAGAAGATTGAAGTGCCTGAGATCTGACAATGGTGGTGAGTTCTACAGCTATAAGTTCAATTGGAATTGTTATATGCATGGAATCCATAGGCAAAGGATGGTTCCAAGGACACCTCAGCAAAATAGAGTTGCTAAAAGGATGAATAGAACAATAATGGAGCGTGTAAGGTGTATGAGATTGCATGTTGGTTCACCCTTAGAGTTTTGGGCAGAAGTTGTTGACACTGCAGTGTACCTGATTAACAGAGGACCCTCTACAGCTCTGGATGGTGGAATTCCAAAAGAGGCATGGACAGGTAAAAAGGTAGATCTCTCATTTCTCAAAGTTTTTGGTTGTGAAGCCTTTGTGCACGTTGATAAGGAAAATAGAAAGAAGCTGGATGCTAAGTTTGTGAGGTGCACATTTATTGGCTATGGCTCAGATGATTTTGGTTTCAAATTTTGGAATATAGGAACTAGCAAGATAATTAGGAGCCGTGATGTTGTTTTTAATGAAAAAGTGATGTATAGTGATCAGCTGAGGAAGCTGAATCAATCTAGGCAGAGCAATGGAGAATTGGACGAGGTGACAGTCCAAAATGAGCTCGCAGGAAAAAGAAATAATCACTTGCAGGAAAACACAGAGACCGACATTGGCCAGGTAGGAACTGACGTCGATAGAATAGAAACTGATGTCGATCATACAGAGACCGATGTCGGCCAGGTAAGAACTGACGTCGATCAGGAAGAATTGATGTCAGCCAGTTATAGGCCTGGAGGTGACTGAGGTCGGTCACTGTCAGAGAATTTGGGCAGACAGCGTGTTGTGAATGAGTCTCAGACGCCCATCAGGAGGTCAGAAAGGGTAAGTAAACCTCTAATTCAATATTCCCCTTCATTATTCTATTTATTGTTTACTGATGGTGGAGAACCAGAGAGTTTTGAAGAAGTAATACAGGTAGAATCCAAGGATTAGTGGGAGCGTGGCATGGTTGAGGAAATGGAGTCCTTGAAAGAGAACCAAACATGGGATTTGGTTGAGTTGCCAGCTAGTAAGAAGACACTGAAGAACAGATGGACCTACAGATTGAAGGAAGGTGAGAATGGTAAGATGAGATATAAGGCCAGATTGATAGTGAAAGGATTTGCACAAAAACTAGGTATTGACTTTGGTGAGATCTTTTCTCCTATAGTTAAAATGACTTCTATACGGACTGTATTGTCTTTAGTTGCTATTGAGGATTTGCATCTTGAGCAGCTTGATGTTAAGACAGTGTTTCTTCATGGAGATTTGGATGAGGAAATATATATGGAACAGTAAAAAGGATTTGAGGTCAAAGGTAAGGAGAAGTTAGTGTGCAGATTGAAGAAAAGCTTGTATGGCCTCAACCAAGCTCCTAAACAGTGGTATTTGAGATTTGACAGGTTTATGACTGAGCATGGCTACAGCAGGTGTCAATCTGACCATTGTGTGTATTTTAAGAGATTAGATAATGGTAGATATATTATTCTATTGTTGTATGTAGATGATATGTTGGTTGCAGGATCACACATGTAGGATATCTCTGAGCTTAAAGTGAAATTATCTCAAACATTTGCCATGAAGGATTTGGGAGTAGCAAAGAAAATCCTTGGCATGAGCATTAAGAGAGACAGGAAAAATCATAGGTTGATTTTGTCTCAAGAGGATTATGTGAACAAGGTGTTGAAACGGTTCAATATGCAGGATGCAAAACCGGTAAGCACACTTTTGGCTAGACATTTTAAGTTGAGTAAAGAATAATGTCCTAATTCACATGATGAGGTAGAGTACATGAGTAGAGTTCCATATTCTTCCATAGTAGGGAGTTTGATGTATGCAATGGTGTGTACTAGACTGGATATTGCCCAAGTAGTGGGAGTTGTAAATACGTATATGGCCAATCCAGGAAAGGAGCACTAGAAAGCAATTCAGTGGATCCTTAGATATCTGAGAGGAACCAGCAGTAGGCATTTGTGCTATGGAGGTTCAGATACTTCTCTACATGGTTATGTAGATTCAGATATGGCAAATGATTTGGATGGCAGAAGAAGCACCATAGGTTATATTTTCATTGTTGGTGGAACGGTGGTTAGCTAGATATCAAAGTTGCAGAAGGTTGTTACCGTGTCAACTACAGAAGCAGAGTATATTGTAGTCACAGAGGCTAGCAAAGAGATGATATGGATGACATGGTTCATGGAAGAGTTAGGAAAGGAGCAAGAGAGTTACAAATTGTATAGTGACAGTCAGAGTGCAATTCATTTGGCTAAGAATTCAGCCTTTCACTCAAGAACTAAGCACATACAGCTAAGGTACCATTTCATACGATAGGTATTGGAAGATGGTGAGTTGAAGCTAGAGAAGATCCATACAAATAAGAATCCTGCTAATATGTTAACCAAGCCGGTAACAAAGGAGAAGTTGAATCTTCATTCAACTTTTGTTGGTCTTCATGATTGAGTTGAAGATGGAAGAGCTAGAAGATGTTGTTGTACAGGTACTAGTGTAGCTGTTTATCTCCAAGTGGGAGATTGTTAAGGTGTGGAGCTAAAAGCTTCACCAAAGGAGTGCATTGTTGATAGTTACAGGTTTACACAATCACCGGTGTCGGTCAGAAGCGACTGACGTCGGTCAGGAGCAGTTCAAGAGATGCTGACGTTGGTAGGAATCGATCGATGTCGGTCACAGGCAAACAGGTAGGAACCGACGTCGATTACCTATGCATTCAGAAACCTATTTTCATGGACAGAACTAAGTGTTTGCATGATGGGTTAAGTGATAGTCTTAAGTCTGCATCTCTATTATTAGTAAGATTGTTTTAGAGCCCTTGTTTAAGAGGCATAACTATTGGTTGTAAATGCATGCTCAAGTTTCCTAATTCTATATGTAGGATTAGATCTTCTTAGCTTATTATATGAGTAAGTGTTGAACAGTACAGAATTGCACATGTGAATCATTCCAGGTTGTTGGAGTTGATTGTATGTGAGAGAGAGAGATCTTGAGGGAAAGAGATCTAGAGAGAGATTTGTACATCTACGAGAGGTGTGGAAGAAAGAAGTTGTCAGGGGAACAAGAGAACAATAAACATGCTCTGATCCCTACTTTGTCAGGATCTTGCTCTACCAATTAGAGCACATATGATTACTTTTCGTATTAGCAACTAAACACGGAATTTAACCAGAAATATAAAGTAACTAGAAATATGAAACAACACAGGAATTGAGAGAGAATACACAATTGTATTAATAATCACTCAGAAGAATATACAATAAGGAAGATACCACTTCTTCCTCCACCTCAAAGGTTTGCCACTCCTCAAGACCTTCTTCCCTCTCTCTCTTGGTCACAACAATCAATTCCAATATAGAATTGATGTTCACCTCTCCAACCAGTCAGTAACACGTTGCCAGTTCACCAAGTACACAACCGTACTCCAAGTAGATCTCTTGCTCTCTGCTGCTACTTGCAAATCACTAGACCTTACTCACCATTGTAGATCTCCTATAGAAAGTCATGCTTACATGCTGACCAAGATCATACACACACGAAGAACCCTTTTGATTCTCCAAACCAGTACCCACCTTGGTACTGCGGTACTAGGAGGAACGCACCATTACTCTCTTCTCTCTGAAGGAGCTTATTGCTCTCTTACTCACTAGCTACAAAATTACACTACAGCCTATGAGTCCATATATAGATCTCATGCATACAATAATTAGACTAACCTAATTACAATAATTAGACACGTAATTCAAGACCAAAAATAGCCTTTGCATGCAAACACTCGGTTCAACAAACTAACTGTCTGTGGAACAAGTAGTTCTGGAACTGCCACAGGCAACCGACATCGGTCCCTATCTGCCTGGAGGTGACTGTCGTCGACCGACATCCTGTCGATGTCAGTTGTCTTCCTGTCCACCCTGTCGTCGTCAGTTTCCCTATGCACTGCACCCTGCTGACACTGGTCTCCCTGGAACTCAGCAACCTCCTCCCTGTTTGCACCAGTTGAAGCTTTTAGCTCCACACCCTGACAATCTCCCACTTGGAGATAAACATCTGCAACTGTACATGTACCTGTACTCTGTCTAATTGTACCCTAGCTTGTATCCCTCTTCAAGATCAATCCTGAAGACTAACCACCACACCCTGTGATGCTCTAACCTTTATGCCTTTGTCATCCAAGTAACCTGCCGAATCCGCATCTACAAACCTATGTAGAAACTAACTTGACCCTGCGTAGCATGTCGACCTACCGCTGATCCCTGTAAGAATCCACTGAATTGCCCTTCAGTACCTCTTCCTCGAATTGGCTTCATACTTTATGACAACTCCCACTGCTTGGGAAAACATAGGTCTACACTAGACCTCATGTGATTTCAAACCCTGTTTCAAGCTAAGCTTGAACTGTCCAACCTTTGGTGTGCTTTCTGATTCTGCAACCTGCATCATGAACCCCGCCAACACCGTCTTCACATCAGCTCCCACTGGAGATAAAATCTCCATGTCTCTTATGCCAAAGAATTTCGCTGCTCCAAATTCTTCATGACATACCTCTGAACTAACCTTACCCTTAGCTTAGTGAATCCTTGTATATACAAAACCTGCTAGCAAATTACCCACATACAGTAACTGGATAATGTCGCGACTCATCATCCACCTGGTAAGACAAAACCACAATAGTTACACTAACATTGACTGAAGCCATGCTTAGTCATCCACCTGTCAATACCTGTATCACTATTCTGCATCTTCTTCAAGACCATATGCTGTGGCCTTCTGTCTCATGTATCCATCCACTCTCTTCTTTAACTTGGGAATCCATTCCGTCTCTCAGTGCTTACTTCCAGCTGAAAAATCTACCAACAAATCCCTGTTTGGTTCTTCTCCAAGGACTCACAATCCTCATCCATGCCAAGCTCCCACTGTATCTGGATTCTACCTGCATTGCCTCTTCCATCTTCCTAGTTCTTGACCATCAATAAGCAATATAAAGAAGGTGAACAACGAATATGAGGTTCACTTACCCTTTCTGACCTCAACATGAGTGTTTGAGACTTGTTGATAGCTTACTATCCGCCCACCATCCGTACCAGTGACCGATCTCAGCCATCTCCCAGTCTGCTTTCGATCGATGTCGGCTCCCTATACTGAACCTGACTGTCGACGTCATTTCCCTAGTCGACGCTGGTGTCCCTTCCTACCGACGTCGGTTCCTTCATGACCGATGTCGGTCTTCCTGTTGCTGACGTCGGTTACTGTCTAATTGATGCCGGTACCTGTGTTCATCTGTGAGTGATAACTTTTTACCCACGAGCTCTCCATGGATCAAAATCCTAATCAAATCAACCCTGCTCTGCTCAGAATAATTTAGTTTCCTCGCCTGATCTCTGTCCGTCATCTCCTCCATAAACACCAAGGCTTTCCAGTTCTTTGGTTTGTCAAAGACATCCGACCTCCGCTTCAAAACCTGCATTCTCCTCCTACATATGTGACTAAGCCTATGAAGCCACATCTCTGCAACAGAAGGTGAATCAACAATATAAGCAGATAGATAAAGGATACCTACTTTCTTACCACCATCTAATTCAAGTATATCTGCTGTGAGAGTTACAGTGCATCTCTCATCACCCAAATTTCTTGAAGAAATTAGACTTATCTCCAACACTGGTACCTACATGACTTCCTTCAACCACTGTATGTCATCCACCTGCAATTTCAGCTCCACTTCCCCTTCGTCAATAATCTGACAAAGCTCTCCAACCCCTAAATAAATCTCTCCAAAGTCTCCAAAGACATACCCATGAAAAGATGCTCTATTTCGGGCTGCATGGAAAGAGGCAAAAGAATCTGTAAACAAAGATTCCACTTTATCCAGAACACCCTGTGCAATATTACCTATAGCATATGCTTCCACACGTTGATCTTCTACTGACCAACAATCTCTTTTTACCTGCTCCTTCTTTCCATCAATCAGACCATTCGTGCTATTCAGTTTCTCCATTCGTAGCTTACTTTCTTCTACCGTTGCTATACTCCCACTCAATCTGAAACACCTGTGAATGACCTGTAATCCAAAACACTACCAGATCTGAAATCACCTGTTAGTCAACCCAACCAAAAGCTCTGATACCACTTGTTAGGGGAACAAGAGAATAATAAACCTGCTCTGATCCCTACTTTGTCAGGATCTTGCTCTACCAATTAGAGCACATATGATTACTTCTCGTATTAGCAACTAAACACGGAATTTAACCAGAAATATAAAGTAACTAGAAATATGAAACAACACAGGAATTGAGAGACAATACACAATTATATTAATAATCACTCAGAAGAATATACAATAAGGAAGATGCCACTTCTTCCTCCACCTCAAAGGTTTGCCACTCCTCAAGACCTTCTTCCCTCTCTCTCTCTTGGTCACAACAATCAATTTCAATATAGAATTGATGTTCACCTCTCCAACTAGTCAGTAACACGCTATCAGTTCACCAAGTATACAACCGTACTCCAAGTAGATCTCCTGCTCTCTACTGCTACTTGTAAATCACTAGACCTTACTCACCATTGTAGATCTCCTATAGAAATTCATGCCCACATGCTGACCAAGATCATACACACATGAAGAACCCTTCTGATTCTCCAAACTAGTACCCACCTTGGTACTGCGGCACTAGGAGGAATGCACCATTACTCTCTTCTATCTGAAGGAGCTTATTTCTCTCTTACTCACTAGCTACAAAATTACACTACAGCCTATGAGTCCATATATAGATCTCATGCATACAATAATTAGACTAACCTAATTACAATAATTAGACACACAACTCAAGACCAAAAATAGCCTTTGCATGCAAACACTCAGTTCAACAAACTAACTGTCTATGGAACAAGCAGTTCTGGAACTGCCACAGGTGACCGACGTCGGAACCTGTCTGCCTAGAGGTGACCGTCGTCAATCGACATCTTGCTGATGTTGGTTGTCTTCCTGTCCACCCTGCCGTCATCAGTTCCCCTGTGCACTACACCCTGCCGATGCCGGTCTCCCTGGAACTCAGCAACCTCCTCCCTGTTTGCACCAGTTGAAGCTTTTAGCTGCACACCCTGACAGAAGTTTCTTCAATTGTATTCCTTCTGTAAAGAGTTTAATACAAGTTTTCAGGGTGGTTTCTTGTATCTCTTCTTCTTGCTATATTTCTGATTCTAGTTACTTATCATTCTGATTTAATTCCACATTTATTGCTTTCACATTGTAATCAAAATTGTTGGTTGATCCCCAACAAGAGGTATCAGAGCATTTATGTTCTAGGTACTTGACACAATAGCCTCCTCATAATGATTAAGAATATATATGAACTTCATTGTCTTTGCCATGGTTGGGGCCCCTGGAGAGAAAAGTATAATCCACAAATTGTAGATGGAAAAGTGATCTAAATTTGGTGCCAAGTGATAGCTCTTAAATGTTCCTAGTCCACCACTGCATCCTTAATGGAATGCCCCAAAACCTTTGCCATTAATATGAATAGATAAGGTGACAATGGATCACCTTGCATTAGACCTCTAGAAGACTAAGAAAACCAGTCAAAACTACTGTTGACAAGCACTGACAAAGAGGTAGTGGAGATGGATCTTTAGATCCATTTAAAATATCTAACAATCAATTGAAAATATTAGTTGATCTATAAGTTTTAAAGCATGGTTGTCTTTTTATTGTATTTAACTTTATACAAATTTCATCTTAATTTGCAAGCTGGAGTTCATTGATGATCTCATTTGAAGGTACATTCAAAACCAGATGAAGGTTTTTTTTTTTTGCTTTGATAAAAGTTTTGCTATGCCCTATTTATACATTTAAATGAATACAACCTTTATAATACATATGTAATAAAATGATATAGATAAATTATCCTTATATTGTCTATTGTGGTTTGTCTATTTAATTTTATGAAGGATGAAGTTTTATTGTTTTATTCATAGCCTATTTTACCTTTACTAAACATTTTTACCATTTATAATCACCTAAGTATTTAACATTCTCTCGTAGTTCAATCAGTAGTTGAAAAGATAATTGAATGTACTCTTTGATGGTGTAATCTTCATTTCATAATTTTATGTCTGATTTAACTATTTAAACCTACTTTTTAATGAAGTTATAGATTTATGTTGTTGCATTCTTAAGTTCATAAAGTACTTTGCATTTGAGATTATTAAAGATATCAAATCAATTCAAGTTTTGGTTCTGCTTAGGGCTATAGGCTTAGGGTCCCATGACGATCTTAAACATCATGGATTCCAAACCAAAACCTATAAAATGTTAGTTAGAAATAAAAATAGAGCCAAGAAAACCCATAGTATGTTAGATATTGGTTGTCACCGATAACATGTCCATTTGCATTTCAAGCTCATTATCAGGGTCTACTTAGTAGAAACATTTTCCATTAATCTAGAATTCTAAATCAACAAGTACATAAAACAAATTAAATACCATGCCCTCAGGGATTGAATGTAATCAGCTATAAAAGTCATCAAAGAGACAAGAATAGGGATTGTTTCTTCGCCAGTTTGCATATTGCCTTTGTTTTAGAATTGATATTACTATGCACAACCTAAAGGAAACCAAACTAAAGCATATTAAAATTCCTCTTGATCTATTTTAAAATGATACTCTTTGTCATTTGTCCATTTCATTTCCTATTTTGTGTATATCCTACAATCATTGCATTGCATGAGTCCACATTCCTTTCATACATTTCCTCAAATAATTCTTGTGCCTTATGTGTGCTTCTACGTTTTGCATACATGTCTATCAGGCCAATTACAACTATAATAATTACCAAATACTACTTTTAATTATTCCTTGATAGATGCCCATGCCCTGTTCCAAAGCTTCCATTTTATAGCATGCAGAGAGAATCCTAAAAAAAAGTTTGTTCTTTGTAATATGCTATGGTGATTTTTAATCAAATATTATTGAAGGATAATGTTGATTTACAATTTAATGTTACTATGACTTTCACATTGCTTTTTCTAATCCTATTATCATGGAAGTTATCCCAAAGTTGTTGATTCTAATCTTGCTTTTTTATTTATTTGTTTTATTTGTGTTTTTTTTTAAAAAATTGGAAAGAATCCTCCCTTTTTTTGGTATAAATTTCAGCTTTAGATATCATGGATAAGATTTATCTCTTACACCAAAGTCACCCAAGATTTTCACTTTACCTAATCCAAAAGGGCGTGTATTATTTTCAACCAATTTAATTATTTTAACCTTAAGTTTTGCTTTCAAAACTCATTTTATGTTACCACCTAAAATCATCTCATTTGACTACCTTCCTTGAATTATCACTTCGACTTTGGCCTTTACTTTCCATGTCTTGCATACACTCAATTTGGTTTTTTTGGACAAGTAAGTATTTTCTTATTCTATTCATTTAAGTTCATATCCTTTAGAAGAGAATCCTTTAGGATTTTGAGTGATAAATTTTGAAACCTTATTATTTGCATTCTATGGTTTAATATTTGTTTTGCCTTTTCTTTTGAATTGTGAATATTATTCTTAATATTTCCAAATGCATGTGAATGTCATCACTTTGATCTAGATTCTAACTTTGAAAGATGCATATTCTTTTTTGTATTTCAGGGCATGAAGCTGTAACATGGATTTAAGAATGGAAAGAGTATCCCTCACATACTATGTTTTCATAATAAAAAATAATATCAAACATAAAAAAATAAGATTTTAGTAGAATCTTCTTAATTACAAAAACTAGAATTGGCCTAGTTAAAATATCAAACATAAACAAATAGATCTATAGGCTATAATACATAGATGAATACCATCACTAGGTATAAAAATAAGTTTGATTTAGTGAACTTAGGAGATTGTAGTTTTAGTTTAGGGGAACACTCTGTAGAGGAAGAGTATGTTGTACCAATTGGGAATGCTCACTGGCTATTGTCCTCTGCATATACCAAATGTTAAGAAATGTTTTGAACCCGCTCTACATATATAATCAGCCAAGGTTACCACTTGTACCTATAAACCATAATTAAATTCAATATTTTTGTAAAAACCTCTTCTCTTTTAATCATATTATTCTCTAAATATGTATCTCTCAACAAGCACTTAAACATTTTGTTCCACATTTTTTTTTTCTCTCTATTCCACATTTTAGCCTATAACCTTAAAAATTAAGCTAGGATAGTGACTCGCTCCCATAAATCACATGAAGCACAACACATCAATGATAATATTTGAAAGTACCCTTTATAATATTCTTTTAAATAGTCAGAGAAGGTTCACATCCAAACATAGATACCCACGTAATGACTTGGCTCAAAAATTATAGTCATGATGAATTTGAATCACATCATAAAAAATATAAGGACCATTTTTTATTCGATACCAATGATCCAGTCATTAATGGTTTTTAGACGGACTGTTTATAAATGCACAACATTGTAGGATGCATGGTAATAAGCAAAATATATCAAGTGACCATCTTTAACAGTCACTAGGTGTCCATCAACAAACAACAAAACCACAGAGTTAGTATTACTGTGGACTTATGCAAATGAATGAAAAATTTGAGAATGCTTTTCTCACGATATGCAAAAAAAAATATTGAACAATATGCCCAATAAAAAATGTTTCAGATTTAACTTAGAGTCCAGATAATTTAGACTTGAAATAATTAATGAAGGGCTGCCACTAATCAATATAAAGATCATAAAAATGGGAAATATCAATTTTATAAGTAGATTAAAATTACCTGATCAGTTCCCCAACTTTTAATGAAAATTTTACACTAGAGTTCATCTTGTGCAGCAAGGATGTTCCTATTCCTACCAAAAAAAATAATAAACTATATTACCACACTACACATTGAGTTTTTGTGTAATTCATAGATTATTGAAAAACACATTATTCATCTCTTCTAATGGCCTATTTCTACCCAAACAAAATTTGTTTTTCACTTCCTAAAAAGATATTTATGTACAAACATAAGATAATTAATATAAATAAAAATACATTTTTCCTAGTAACACTAACATCAAATTACCATAAAGAAAAATAATAGGTATGTCACATCACTATCAAAAATTCATTTTGAATGATGATAAGTTTCCCCTAATAAAATTGAATAAATAATATGAGCAGGTAGCGGGAAGGGAAGTGTCATCAAAAAATTAAATGATGTTGCATATAAATGGGCTTGGTTTTTTTGGTGCTTTGTGATTATATTTTCTCCTAGTCGATCCCTCTATTTTATTGTTGTTCAACTTAAATTTTTAGAGAGCCATCGAAATAATCATACCATTTATAGAGAGAAACCAAAATGCATAACATTCACAGTGAGCAATCAAAATAATCATACCTTACTAAAAAATTCCACAACTAACCAATGCAATAGTTCATTATTATAGTCTTTTGATAGTGCCAATGTAATAAAAAAACCAATTTCTATTTAAAAATAGTTTGTAAGGAAACTCTTCTATGTAGCACCGTTGTGTGCAAAGACAATTGTTATTTTTAAAAATATTCATATGTGACTTGCTCAACATTATAAAATGAAATGCACAAATGCAAATCAAGAAACAATACATGTGCATAGTGATCGTCAATTCATTTCTATAGAGGAATACATGCCATTAACTCAAATTAGTTTCCATAATATAGATGTTGCTTGGGAAAGAGAAGACCCTTTTAGAACACGTTTTTTAAAATACAATGTTGGTAATTATTTGTTTGATGCATTTTAAGTCTTGTTGAAATTTTGTTACACATAAACAAAGATTCGTGTTGGAATTATAGAACATTTTCAAAACTATTTACAAAATAAAGACCCTAATGCATTAAGATCTTTGTAACTAGAATTGGATCCTGAAGAGATTTATAAACTGCATCAATTACATGACATAAAGACATACTTTTGTTGGATGTAAATTTCAGAAACTTCATGCACAAAAAATGACAAACATGGCCTATGGGGTAACAATTTATATATAAATTTGATTTCTAAATGGATAATCATCTCCATTTTTTTTGGTTTTTAATGAGAAAAAAAACACTTTCACTTTAATGAAAACATATATTCGTCAACTTATTGCATATTGTTCCATGATCAAGACTCAATGTTTGGTCATTATGAACCATTGTACTATAATGAATTAAGCAAATATCAAGGTCCCTTGAGAAAAACAAATTTATCAACAACATTTAGTTTTCAACATATACACTTTTTTGAAATGATGATTTCCAATGACTCTGGTCCCTCCACACCCAAAGTGAATTCGAATTTGATTGTCATTTCTTCGAACCCTCCACTTAGATCTGATTATAGTTCTTCCTATACTTAGGTTTAGCATGCTTCTATCCTAACTACCAATAACTACAAGATGTTTGTTCATGGCCATTGTGGCAAGGGTGATAGGGGTGGCTACAATTCTATTTCTATGTTGGGCGCACTCACCAATCTAGCTCCCCATTTTAAAATAAAAGAGAACATGTCAATGATTAATGACAAGGCTCATCTAGTGGTGCATGGGGTCTCGCTTGCTTCAGACAAGAACTCTGTGTTGACTCAGTCTACTAATCTTGTTGATGACTTGGCCATTGCCACTCCCTCCCCTATTTCATCATACCTTATTTTGGTTTTAGGTGAGGAGGAGATGGAAGCAGTGTGCGAAAATGAAGAATGGTTCTTTGAAAGGGGACTTATCTATAGATTTATGAATGTTTAGTGTAAGATACCCACTCTCCATGCATAGATCTATCATAACTATCTCCCTTTTATGAGAGGTAACCTAGAAATCTATCTATAATTGGCTCCCTTCAATGTTCAAACCATCTGGGTCCATCTCCCTCATCTCCCCCTCCAATTTTGGTCCACCCCATGCTTCAAATCCATTATGAATCTCATTCAAAAGTTCCAGCTTGTTGATTTCAACACTACTCTTTTCTCCCACACTATATATGCAAGAATACTTGTATTCCTTGATACCTCTTCCTCCTTACCTAATAAAATTGAGCTTAAATTCAAGAATTAGTCTTGGTTTCATCCTCTTAAATTTTAGGCTATTCCATTTTATTGTTGGGATTATTTTGAGATTGAACACCTCTCTAAGGATTACCTCAATGTTAAAAAGAAAGTGAAGAAATTGACAAATGTGGAAGGACACTCTTCCTTGTCATCTCACCATGGAAAAAGAGGATCATGTTGAGATCTCCAAGGTTGATAGCACTAGTCCAAATTTAGTTTCTTCTTCTATCCCCTTAGTAGTCCAAGCCCCTCTGAAGTTTCAATAGTGGTTTTGGCAAGCAAGCAAGTTCAGGAGAATCAAAGTCCCCAGAAGGTCTCTGGTGAATTCCACCCTGACTCTGTATGAATTGATCTTGTTATTCCTCTTTCTCCCAGTCTGAATAAGGGTGACTAGACTATGGTTAAAAGGAAAAGGAAAGGGCGATTTGATAAAAAAGATGTGGAAAAGTTTGATGATCTCTTTACACATGGAACTATTATGTCCCAAAAAGAAGCTTGTTGATTTATATAGGAACTCCCATTGTCGATGATTAGGATCCCTTGATGATCCCTCTTTTGTTTCTTCTTATTTTAGTTCTATTTTTTCCTAGGTTTTTTTTGGTTCTTAGTGTTTTTGTGGTTTGGTATGTTTTATTTATGGAGACTTGGATCTCTATTTGTGTCCAAGTTAGTTCTTGATCTAGAAAAATTTAGATTTTTGGTCCCTTGGGGAACCTAAAGTTTATTTTTGAGACTTAGGTACCCAACGCTTTCAATCTAGGCTGGTTTTTGGTCTAGTGAAATTTGGCTAGTTTTTGGACCAATCAAATGCAGTAGTAGCCTTTTCTCCATCCAATTTCTGATTAATCTAAAACTAGTTGGTTTCCCCATCATGTAAATGCGATGTTTGCACTTTTCACCATGGTACTTTTTTGGCTGGGACATCTGATCTCCTCTTTATTGGTTCCTTTTTTGGTTGGGTCATTTTAGATTTTTCTCTAATGTTCTTCCCTTATTTGGGCTCATTATACTCTTTCACTATTGTACTTTTTTGGTTGTGTCCCTTTTGTTCACCTGGTGTGTTGTCTCATTTTCTATCTTTGTTTGGCCAAGGGGATACCCAGACCTCTATATGTGTCCAAGATGGTATCCACACTAGTCAAATGTGGGCTTAATTTAATCAAAACACCTTTATCAACAACCTATGTTATGCTTTCTTTTTATTAAAAAACAAATGTTGTAAAGATACAACTAAGCGGTTGTCTAGAATGTTAGAAGATACATCTTATTGTGGTGATAGTGTATTTAGTTCCATTTATCATTTATCAAACAATTATTTTGAGGTACGATCTGTGTGATACTATAAAACATATTATTTTTGTAATGCAATTGTATCTGAAGATGTAAAATCATATGCTTGTTTAGAGCAAAACCTAACAAGCAATGTTATTAAGAATAGCGGTTGTTATGAATTACCAAGCATGCATTGTTAAGATGGGTTAAATCTATGATGAAGATGGAATAAAATGTAACAATTTTTCTATCCAATGGCTTTCATATTAATTAAAATTGAGAATTTTCCTATGTTCATCGATCAACCAACAGCCACAACCCTTATACAACATAATATTTTTTGAAACAAATACATATCATTTACATTATTAACCCTTAACGATAAATAAACATATTTAATCACAAGTAAATTATTTTTATAATTACATGGATAGAAAATGAAAAAACTCCAATATTTTTTGCAAACATTTAAAAGTGCACGTCAAAAGACCACAAACATAAAAACTAACAAAAACCTTGATACAAAGATGATACAAGCTTTTAACAAAAAAATTAATTACAGTCCCATACATGTTTGTTTTATTTTTAATAAAATAAATTTAAAACATAATATGAATCTTTTTAATGAAGATGAAAAGAACAAATACCAACAATAATTGACAAATAGTAAAGTCACTTGTAAAAAAAATATGTGGAAATTGTAACCAATCACTAAAAAATTGAATGCTTCCTCAATTTTCAACACATTCTAATATTAGACTAAAAAATCACTTAAAATATGTGGTTATGATATTAGACCTTGAAGAAATACTTATTTAATTAAGAATTACATTTGCTCAAATAAGAGATCTAGGTTACAACAAATCACAACATAGACTAAAAGGCCCAATTACCAATGTTCCATCAAATGTCGATAAAATTCAAAAAGCAATTCCTAGATCCATGGATGAAACGAAAATGATTGATATAGCTCTAAAAATATTAGAATATATAAATTCATATCATCAAGGAACTGTTCACCTAAAACTTGCTATGAAAGCATTGCAAGAACTATGTACAAGAAAATTATACATTTCTCATAATGTGCAAATTAACACTTATTAGAAACCATTCATAACCACTAGTGTTATAGATAATGCAAATAGAAATAGTCTCTCCAATGAATCTGAAATGAAAAGTGATAATAAAATAAGTATGTCTTCTGACACAGATGAAACCTATTCTAATGACACTCTAGTGCATGGCTTTATATAGTCAACATGTATTGTCGTATTGCAAGTCAAGGTAATTGAAATAGTGCTAACTGAACAAAATCATCCACTTGAACTTTTTTAAAATAAATGAACTTTCTAACACTTTTCTTTGGATATCCTCATGATGAAAATTTTATGTCAAGATTCACATACCAAACAATTGCACATTGAGAGTTGTTACACGATAATCACTGATTTACATATCATCTTACCAATTTGTTCTTCAAGGCAATAAAAATAATTATAGATCAATTTGGAAATGACATGTGAGTTCTAATAAGAAAATGTCATCTAAAAGGAAGAAATCTTTTAACAAAGGATGTCAAATAAAAACCAAACCTAGAAAACTTAAATCAGAAATTGGATATGTAGATTTCAAAAAATATGTATCTCCCCAATTACATGCAAGGTCTAAAAAAACATGTCTTTGCTATGATACATCAATTAAGAACACCAACATTATTCTTGAGTTTTATAAATTCCAAACATTACTGACAACCATTGATGAATACATTGAAATAATTATATATAAAATACAATAAAAAAATAGGTTCCAATCTTGATGGATTCAATAAATCAAATGATGATTCGTTTCTTATAAAAATGGATCTATTCACATTTAAACACTATTACAGACATCACATCAATGCATTAAGACAAATGCTATGCAATGATGAATTATTATAAGTAAAAATTAAAAATTATTCTTGCATAAGAAATTTATAGTTCAGAACTTGGTAAGTATTTTTTCAGGTCTTCTACTAAGAAAATACTTGTGGTTTGATCATTAATGTGGAGTTTTGGATTTGATCAAATTCGGTTTATGGTTGTTCTGGACTTATCTAAGCAAGTCCAAGGGATCAAACTTTTTGATGAAAAAAGTTATCTTTATTTCGTATTCTTTATTGTTTTGAAATGATAGATTTTATTTTGTGCTTAATCGAGATGGAATTTATGACTACTACAAAGGGAGATGACAATTTGTCCTTAAGGGGAGACTGGATCCCCATCAGTTTGAATTATATTTTTTGGTGGTCTAGTATAAAATAGATAATTTGGAAATGGTCAAACAGTCTAGACCTAGATTTTATGAGATTGTTAGTAGTGGTTTTTTTATTTTGATCTCTATCATAGAGATAAACTCTTCTTTTGGTTGCAATCTGATTGACCACAAATTTAGTTCTTATCTCACCATGATTCAAACCTACAATCTTGGACAATGGATGACATGGATGTCTTGGGGGTTCTCGTTTGGGTCATTGGCCAAGACAATTATTGATCTGTCATGCCAGCTGGAGTCATTTCTAGTCATTACTCATGGAAATTGGAGTAATCACCTTAGTATTTTATTGATCTCTAGATTTTTGGAAATGTGGAATTTCAATCTGTTAGGAAGTCTCCAAGTGGAAGTTAATTTTGTTTCAAAGGCTTTGATGACACATGTCTTTCTATTTGTCTCTAATTTTGTAATTGACCACCTTTAAAAAAAAATGATGGTACCTTCTAGTCATCATCTTCTTTATGTGGTTATTGGTAGGCTTGAATTATCTTGTTCATCAACTAAAGTGAAACTGTTAATTTTTTATTGTGAAATGACCACTAGTGGATGGACTACATTGTTACAATTTTGTCTTGTCTCGACATGGGTTCACTGTGATGGATCTTATGGGGGTTTTGGGTTATGAAGAGGACCCAAAGGGGTTCTTTATTGTAGTTGGGAACTGATCAAGCCTTCATTGGAGCTTCAAAATGGTTTTTCTTTGTTCTACCTTTTGATTCGAATTAGGGGGGATCAAAAAGGGTTTTTTAGAAACCTAGGCCTCATGCTTCCCCAGTCTAGGATGGTTGATAGCCAATTTAAAATCGATGGATATTATACTAATATTGGGCCTCTATGGGGACTTCACAAGGTCTTATTTCTCTATTTTTGGCTCTGAGGTGGAAACCTAGACCTCTTATTATGTCCAAGTTGGTTCTCGATCCAACAAAAATCATCTAACCAATCCCTTAGGGACCCTAATGGTATCCCAAGACTTGGGTCCCATTTTATCCCAAGATGGTTTATGGTCTAACTAAAAATAGTTGGTTGTCTCACCAATTAAACATAATATTTTCTCTTCCTATGTTAGTTCTCAATCTATTCAAAATTAGATTCTACTTCTTTCAATTAGGTTTTCATTGTACTCCTGGTCAACTATTTCTAGCCAGGAGGAGACTTGGTTCTTCTAAGAGGAGATATGAACCTCCTGATGTGTCTAGGGCTAGTATCCACACTAGTTATCAAATGTGGGGTTAATCTAATCAAAATTTTCTAGAACTACCAATGTAACAAAAAAACAATACTTGAACCTTCTGAAAAAAATGAAGTTGGAAATGCAGCATCAAAAAAAAATTAATTGCTACTAAGCACAAAATGATATATTTCTTCTGATGACTTTAACACTTTCTTGCATGACCTTCACATGAAAATTTCTTAGTAGATAGTAGCAATACAAATTATAATTAAACAACCTATCATTTTCCTTGTGCGTAGACCATTACAAGTATGGAGTAATAATTTCATAAGAAACATGTCATATTTAAGCCAAACTAATACAAATGCACATTTTATTTTAAATGCATATGCTAAAACAACATACTAAAACTTGTATATGACAAGGGGAAATTAAAAAATCACACATGATTTTAATCAAAAACAAAAAAAACATGCAATGACAAACATAGATGCCATTCAAATGTTGCATAAACTTGGAAATGTAATTCTAAAATATTAGAAATACTTGCAAAACAAGTTGTTCACTTGGTCCTATCATTCCCATTGAATCATTGTTCAAGAACATGTACTTTTATTACACCTTGCCTTGATAAATGCATATTTATTTAAAACCCTTCAATTCTCCTTAGACATGAACTAGATGAATATGAAAATGTAATATGTCAATATCTTATAAACTATTACATTACACGCCCTATCACCATTGACCATGTTGCCTATCTAAATTTGTTTTTGAGTATATAAAAATGGTAATCCATTGAAAATAAAAAAACATATGTCATATGCTTTGTTAATTACAACAAACATCTTAACATTGAAAATTATTTATCATTAACGACTATTGTTATATGTCTCATTTTGAAACAATGAAAATAGTTTGAAACAAGGTCTCAAAACCCATTAGCATGCATACAATTTTCAAAGCAATATCATAAAATTAAACACATTCAAATTTAATTATGACATAAACCTTGCTTGGGGGAACATGCAACATGTTGCTTGCTAACTTTAACTTGATACTGTAAATACATTTGGTGCTAGATTTTTTTTAAAAAAAATAAAAAAATATGTAAGAGGATTATGATTTACAAATGGACTTATATTAGCAAAGTTTGTATCAAAAAAGAAAATTTCAAAACCATTTTAAATTGGACATCACCCATTCATTACTAACAATTTTGAATACTATAAATATAGATGTATGCTAAATGAAGAGTAAAAAGTAATTTTTAAAGACATTGCTCTTAAAAAATGTATAAACAAAAAAACCATTGTACCTATTTCTAATAGGAGGCACAGGCATGGGCAATACTTTTATAATGAAAGATAGATATATGAGGTGTTGATTCACATTTACTCTCAGTCTCTTGATATTGATCGACACAAACCAAAATGTCTCATTCTTGCATACATAGGTAAATATGCATACAATGCATGAGGAATGACATTCCATTATGCATTTATATTTCACTTTAACAAGTCATAATTGATTCCATTGAATAGTGAATGTTTTGATGTATTGTCTAAATGGTATAATCAATTATGCATAGTGTTAATTTAAAAAATTTCACTTGTAGGAGTAATAATGTTATATTACATTGACAAGCAATTATATGACATAATGTGTTTTCCCATAATGTACTTTGGCAATGTTGACATGATATTTTTTGGACACTTTTATCAAATTCAACCTATGAATGATTTTTTGATTTATGAACATACAAAAATAAACAACAAACTAATTAGTTATTTTTTTGGCAAGAAAACGTAAAATGTTACTAGTTGCACCAAACCATGTGCCAAAATGATGATATATTTTTATCAATAGTAAACATAATACGTATAGGCTCACATATAAAAAATGATATAGCATATCTTAAGAATATATGTTTATGTCTAGCACTGAATGATCTTCTATTCTCATATCTTTTTTACTTGAATGATGATGTTGAAGCACACGATAAAGAATGCTAAGAATTGTTCCACAAAAATAAATTGTTATCCATGTAATATACAAAGAAGATGATACATATAATGAAATACAAGGCTACTCTAATGTTTTATGCCTACCAGCAAAAAATCATTTTGAATCCCAATATGTTAGTAGAGATTTTTGCCATAAATTATGATATGCAAGGTGGCTTTGTCAATGGTTTAGATGGTATATTTAAACTCTACACCAAAGAACATGACAATGACATTATTTAGATGAAATGAAATGATATTTATATTAGATAATTTCAAATGACAAAATATTTTAATTTATATAAAATTAATATTGATCCAAATCAGACTCCTACTTTTCGAGTCTCAAGGCCAGTTTACATGCCTATTTACAAAAAAAATTAACAATACAAACTTAGTTTCTAATACAATTAGATTACACTCATACTATACACAGATCCCAAGGTATCACCATGGAAGATGTTGCATTCAAAACACTTTGTGTATCAAGGCATGGATTGACATATACAACACTTACTCATGTAAAAACTATGGATTCATTGTAATTAATAAGCTCACTTACAAATAAAAACTTTAGAGTTAAAAATATTTTTTCTATTTAAATGTCATGATTAGAATCAAACTCTAAATGCGTGTTACAATATAGTCTTAGATCAAATACATTTATTTCATCTATTATTATATATACATTGAACACTCATAGTCTCTTCTCACATCTTGAAGACATTATCATTGATCATGACTTAATGAAATTTGATATAATATGCTTACAAGAAACATGTATTACATTTAATAATTACTTTATTCATAATCCAAATTTCATGACTTGAAAATCAATACACAATGTGCATGGTATAATGATATGTATACAAAGACATGTTATCACCTCAAATCCAATACAATACATTGAAAATGAGGTGGAAGCATTAAGAATAAATTCCATAATTCATGAACATAATTTACAATTGTTAATATTTATGCACCCCCATCGACTTTTATGTTAGATATCATAAATGTCATTAAAAAAGGATTTTTAAATGCATATACATTAAAATAAATCTATATACTGAAAAAAAGGATTGTTAAATGCACATACATTAAAATAAATCTATTTACTGGGAGAATTTAACATTGACATGTCTATTTCTAGTAAATCAGCAATGTTACTCAAGAAGTATATGTCAACTTCTAATATGCATTTTTTCCATGTAAACATAGACAATATCCAAATAGAATCATAGACCATGTTTGGCTAAAGAATGCAAAAGAACATATTTAGATCATAACAATAAAAATGTTTTGGACTAACCACAATGCCATTTGTCTAGTCATAGACAAGAATGGTTAATCATTAGCATTAAGGAAGAAACATAAATGATATATTTATATCTATATTTCTTTAGTATTTGATCATTAAAATTATTTATATTCATATACTATTGCTCATATACCAATTTAGAGTTTATATTTATTTCATTCATCCAAGAAACAAACTAAGAAAGAAGCATGTTATTTCAACCAAAAAAAAGCAAAAAAAAAGGATTCAAAAACAAATATTTTAGAAAATGGAAAAGTTACTCAACAACCAATGACAAATTTATCTGACTATAGTGAAACAAATCCTATTCAACAATAACTACAAAAATGGTAAATCTTAAATCAGATTTAGTTCTTTGTATAGTTTATCAAATACTAATTTTTTGAAAAAAGTAAAAACATGCTAAATTTTTACTTATCTCGTTGATACGTTACAACATTTTTAAAAAAAAACATTTTAGCATAAGGACAAAACCAATTTCATCATACACAATATTGGATATTTGTGCTCGAAACGTTGTTATTTTTTAAAGAGATATTTTAACTATTTATAGCCTTGCTCATACTAAAAAACTTGGTTCACTAATTAAAGTAGAGACATTACATATTCATTTAGTTGATGTTCATATCCGAATGACTATAACGATTAATATCAATAACAAATTGATACAAAATTTTGAAAGCAATTGAGGTGATGTATATTTGATGTTTTATTTTCAATCATTATTGGATGCAATCCCTCAACTATGAAGATTTACCTTTATGGTACTATAAATATTTTGAAACTAGGTATTTGGCTTCAGCGTGCCACTACATTAAAAGTAATCAAAGGAAATCCTAGTGGAAGGATGCTCAAGAGGAACATTTAATTGTGAAAGTATTGGTTGAGGATGATAGTGAAGAATTAGACTCTAATTTAATTTGTGAGTCACCTAAAGAAGAGCAATCAATCTGAGAGTCAATTGAGAAATACTCCAAGTTGGCGAATATTGATCGAGGAGGATTCATTTGAAGCTCAAATTGAAGGATTCGTAGCTTATGTTTCAATGGTGAGCTCTGAACCTAACAATTCAATTGAAATATTCATTCCCATCTATCCAAATTTAAGAGAGCATGGAAAATATGCTATTGTAAGAAAAAATTATTAAGGCCTTTTTGAAGAAAGACCTAGATCTATTGAATATGACTATAATGTAACTAGATAGGGATATAATAGTAAAATAATAGAATAGTGAATAATCTCACATACATTAGAATGTGGAGTGGAATAGGTAAATAATAGTATAAATAAAGTGGCAGGTGATGTTATAGATCATTCAAAAAATTAATTGTAATAGAGCCTTGCTCTAAAAGAGGTAGCCCCCTCGAAATGGCAAGTGATTTAGAGTTATTCCTTCCATAAAAAGAATATAATTTTAATATATTCAATATTTGTTCGATTTTTTATATTACAACATATAGGTTCATACCATCTAGTATCAGAGCGATTTTCAGGGTCATTTTTGTGATCATGGTTTTTATTACAGGGACATTTAGGAGCTTCATGAAGCAAGTTTATGAAGTGAAGATTTTCATTTTTTATCATAAAAAAACTCTATTTTTCTTCTTCAAACTGTTTGCAAATGATAACAAATTGAACCAAAATTGTTCTAGGTTTTGTGTGCCTCTATCTCAGCTTTTCAGAATATTTTCAAGTTTTAAATTTTATTGAGTATTGTAGAAGTTATTGTAGTTTTAGTGAATGCCTAGATTATTAAAAAAAGGGTCATGGAGCCTTCTATTTTATCTAGAGCAATGCATTCCTTAAATAATCTTCATATTATTTTTCATATAATTGAGCTTCACTTCCATATAACCACACAATATGATGGAGAAATTAATGCATGGTTAGATTTGGAGCATAACTGTAGCAAATGGTATGTGGATTCATTTCCTATAGTTGAATAATATGAAGCAAAAATAACTATATGGTTGAAATTGGAGGACATTTGCAAAGCATGGCATGAATATCTCCTTCACTTGGATAAGGGTGGTTTATTTAATCTTATGTTAACTTCTTTTCTTCCCTCCAACGATTCTCATAATTCACTGAATTCTTTGGTGGGGTTGGCCACTTCAAAAAAAATGTATGTCAATATTAATGCTAAGGGGGATGGCATGTATCCTCGGTTAGTTCATAATGTAGACTATTTTGAACACCCTTGCTCTCACTTTGAAACAACGATGGTCATGCTTCAAATTACACTTCAATCTGCAGTTATAGTGCTCATGTTCACCATGTTGTTGTATATATTCACCTCCTAACATATAAAGAAGCGGAAGCAAAAAAGGACACATGGACAGGCTTCTATCTGGCCTTCAACCTATTTTAATATGTATGGTTGAACTTTCATTTGGTCATCTTGTTATTTCTTATCATATTTTGAGGGCAAAACATATTTAAGAGGGATGGAATGTAATGTACCTAAATAGGGATATAATAGTAGAATAGTATAATAGTGAATAATCCTACATACATTAGATTGTAGAGTGGGGTAGGTAAAGAATAGTATAAATAAAGGGGTAAGTGATGTTGTAGATCATTCAAGAAATTGTAATAGAGCCTTGCTCTAAAAGAGGTAGCCCCCTTGAAGTGGCAAGTGATTCAGAGTTATTCTTTCCATAAAAAAAATACAGTTTTAATATATTTAGTATTTGTCTGATTTTTTATATTACAACATAAATGTTCCTATTATACCCTCCACTCGTAGAAAAAATGATTTTAGAGGAACATAATTTCTATTCTAATTTTCTATTAACACACTGTTAATCTGCAATTTATCTACAATTTAATTATAACAAACTCAAAAGATATATCATTTAGACTTTCATTATTATATTTTTCTCTCAGTTATAAAAAGGTTATATCCATTTCAAAACCACCTTCCACCCATTAAAAGAAATATTTAATGCATCCTTCATTTTGGTTTTGATCTATGCAAAGGTCAAAAACCAGCGTCCTATATCACTATGAGTGCTACTTTTCCTTTTTCCCACGTGATGATTTAGGTAAGTTGAGCGGGTATGTCGCAAAAACAGTTCAATAAAGGATTTGATCTGGCAACCGGTTACTTACAAATGCAGATGCCTTGTGGATTGTAGTGCACGCTCAGATGATAAACGCTAACCCCCACCACTCAAACCTTTACTTTCTATTTCTCAATTCCAACTTCTGAATTGAAATTGAGATTGAATGAATGTCGCACTCAATTCCAGGGTATCATATCAAGATGACGAAGATGTGTCATTTGCCAACCTGCTACGCGTCCCCTACCCTCCATCATATTATTTATTATTTATATAATCACTACAGTTTTCGCGCCCAGGAAGTCTATTTCTGAAAAAGAAACTGCCACATATAAGATTTTTTTAAAATTTTGATGTATTTTCACACGGGGCTAAATTTAGAATCAGTTTCACACGGGGCTAAATTTAGATATCAGTTTCACAGCTTTTGAATTTAATATTCATCTCTTCTTTCTTTGTTGGTTTGTGTGGTATGCGATGAGCAGTGCATTCACTCCACTCAATCACCGCCAAACATCTCACTCATTGACACACGATGTCTTCACTTCTTACTTCTTTTCATGAATCCACGATATCTTATTACCCATTTTTTCCCTCATAGATTATAACTAAGAATTGCCTCCATGGTGTAAGAAAGGTCCGAAGTTAGATATAAAAGTTCATATTAATAAATGATAAAGTATTTTATTTTATTTTTGTTTGTATAGTTTGTGATGAGTAGTGTATTCACTACATTCAATTATCATCAAACATCTTATTCATTTATCTATTATATTTTTGCTTTTCATGAATCTATCATATTTTGTTAAGATTTTTTTCTCCTAAATTATAATTATATATTCGTAATTGGAAATTTGACAACCGTATAATTGTAAACATTTTTTTAAAAAAACCATATTAATTGAAAGGCGAAATTTTGAGAAGACTACGACAAATGTTGAACATATAACCATTATGAAAATTTTACTTGACGGTCTAAAATTCAACTCTTTATTATTTTAAAAAATAAATAAATAAATAAAATAAAATAAAATAAAATTAATTTAAAAATAAATATATGTAGATTTTGATGAATGCAATTTATTATATAGAGGGAAATCATGTCCAAGAAATAAGTTGATTTATTTTGGATGTTCTTAATAATTTTTGTGGCACCTATGGGTCATTTTGATGCCCATCTGGAAAACCAAAAAGCTCAAAAAACTATGGATTTTAAATTAAATGGCATTGTTTTATTAAACCACTCCTGAACATGTTTGTCAATCTTAGGGCTACTTTGGATAATTGACCACTTAGCTACAACTTATGGGCAGGCACGTGGGCTCAAGGTGGGTTATAACTATCATACATGTCCTCAAGCTCTAAAAGTAGACCCTGCTTTAGCAGCTTCTGTTATCAGTATGCATTTCCACGGCTGCTTCCTCAGGGTAAGCATATCAATTCATTTCATTTCAAGCATACATGTCCGAAGGTTGAAATAAATAAGATTATGTGTACAGAGTTGCGATGGATCAATTCTTATCTACTTGACATCTGGAAATAAATCAGAGAAAGAGTCACCTGCGAATTTGTTGCACGAGATAGTGTACTCAATGTTGGTCTCCATCTCATAACAACCACAATCAAATCAACATCAATAATTTTTTAACTATAAATACAGGAAGTCCAATTAAGCTTGATTCATTTTTTGTAGGCAGGTAAAATTACTTGGCAGGTCCCAGCTAGTCGCAGAGAGGGACGAATTTCAAAAGAAGAAGATATCATAGCTAATTCACCTCCTCCGTTTTTCAATGGTCCTCCGGTGCAAGTGCTGAACATAAAAAACAGACGCAAGACAATATATCAATGGTGAAGGCCTTTTTTTCAGCAAATACCGATAAGTAATCTGCATGTTACAAAGAAGCAGAACTATCTTTCCAACTTACTGCTAAATTTAGCGATGCTGATAACAAATTGCCAATGCGCGGCCATGTGGTGGTTAAGGTTCCGAGACGAGGAAGACATGGATGCTTGAGATTAGGCATTGAATTGCCACCTTCTTACTTTGTATCCACACGTTTTTGTTGTTTTTGTTTTCTAGCAAGTATTTTCTGAATATATCTTTAATTTGTATATTTTCAGTGGCAATTTTTTCCTTCTTATAAGCTCAAGGAATGCTAAGTCTATTTCCAACGTTGAGGGGTACTTTCAACGTTTGTTCACTAGCGAAATGCATATTGATTTAAAAG
Organism: Torreya grandis; assembly: GCA_037957365.1. Taxonomy (NCBI): domain Eukaryota; kingdom Viridiplantae; phylum Streptophyta; class Pinopsida; order Cupressales; family Taxaceae; genus Torreya; species Torreya grandis. The sequence continues at coordinate 879,662 of JARHVA010004096.1, read as the reverse complement.
GCATTCTCTTCCTATAAATAATATCATTTTTTAACTGTATTATGTATACAATGCACGTTTTATTTAGTTCTTTTAAGAAATTTTTGTTAAACAAAATCTGCCTTTAAAATATATGGATTATGGATTGACATTTGAAAATAATAAATCATATTTAATTTTAATTTAATTGTTTAAATTAAGATGAATCTATTTTTAACTGGTGTGAAATCCAAGTCTGATACAAAGGGAAACTTGGGTCTCCCCAAAAATTCAAACACAAGAAAGAACTGATAAAGATTTTGGAAAGGTTCAACATATTATTTTATTCACCACTGTTAATAATGAAAAGAAAATTTTTAAAAATCTTACTTAAGTACACAATAATCTAAAGGGACTAATATAAATCCATTAATGTCAAGTCATGAAGATTTTAAACATCTAACCTATTAACAATAACAATAAATCTATTCAGGAAGAGGAGTGGCGGTGGGAATTTGAATTTAGGAATAGAGGAGGATGGAAACGGTGAAAGTGAAGATATTGATCTAGATCCAGCTAAGTTATGTAGATAAAAACTGTTTTGGGGCTCTATCCGGCCATTTTACCTGCCTCATCTTCCAACCAGAGGCGTTTCGCTCTTTTGTTGGTTGGCAAGTGGCTGGCTCGAAGATGGAATAGCAGTAGGCTTCGTTCTATATTCTAGATCCCTCAAGGCGTTGCTGGTCCAACAGCATCATTCAAAAAGGCTTCTGTTTGAAGGTACTCCCCATTTGTTCGAAATCCTCCTTCCTAATTCGAGGATTTTGTTAGAGGTGAATTTTTGGTCGGATGTGATTCGAATGACTTAAAAAAAGCACCTGCTGGTGGTATTTTAGTGCTTGGAATGGATTACCAACGGTTTTGTGGAGTTTTCTTCCTACTCGCACCATTGGGAGAGGTAATATTTATTTCATTTCCGTTGAAGCTGTTGAAAAGAGCAACTCTCAAAACCCAAATGGACATGATGGATTCTTGATAGGTATTGGTCAAGCGAAGGTGCTTGGCTTTCTTCATCAGTTTCTAGCAAATATCTAAGTCCTATTGTTAGTAGGAAGAGGAAGGTTTTAAGTGGGAAATATTTTTTTGCCTTTGCTTGGGAGTTTTCGAGCCCTTGGAGGTGGAGCTCATGGTTGGGAACTGTTGCTTTGATTATTAGACAAAAGAAGGGATCGGTTGTTGATATCCGTTTGTTTCTAGATAATTTGAAACAAATGATTGGATAATTCTGTAACTTCCCATCTTTAGAAGAAGAGCCTTTAAGGTCCGGGCTCGCTCTTAAAATTATTTGGTGTTTTGGTTCCCGGTTCTGTCTACAGGTGGTGTAGCCGAAATGTTTAGCTAGTCTTGAGTTTTCTTGTTCTCTGCACGGGCCCCTTTAAAATGGCTCCCCCCGCTTTGCTTCGTTTACAAGACTTTGATCCTAAACACTGCATTGTGATTATACTCAACCCCCATCAAACGAGCACTGAGCTGATGTGGTGGAAGGTGTTGTTAGAACGTGCCCTATGTTTTGCTGGGTTTATTGCTTTTTAGTCCCATAGTGAATAGTGTAGTCTTCGTTGGCATAGCTTAACCAGCGTATGCCAACTCCCAGTGTGGGCTGGTCGTCGCCGGTCATTGGGGGTTGGTGGTCGACAGTCGTCGGGGGTTGGTCTATGCTTAAAACAAACTGTAGTTAAATTGGTCAAAACCGCAGTTAAATCTATCTGACGCAACCACTTTGTTTTAACCATCCCCACCGCGATCACTACCAACTTCACTGCCATGTGGCATGGACCCAATGAGCATGGCATGCAAATCATGAGATGATAATGTCAGATTATCATGCCATAACACGTAGATTACCATTTGCCTTAATCTCTTATGGCTTAATGTTAACCATGTAATGCCAAGCCTATAGGCAAAATAGATGTCCTTCACCATTCGCTCGCTTCTGGATCCAAGGTGGAGGGCGATAGTTCAATCGGAGGTGGTCTAAACAAGAGCAAAGGAGTCAATGTTTAGTCAAATGTCGAGGTAAATTATGGAAGGTTTAATCATTTTCACAGAGTCAAGTTACCATTTCATTCCATCTGAGGGTTTCGTATGTCCTTGTTCAAGGTTACCCTTGCTTCTCTATAGACTGTGTCTTAACACATAGTGGCCTACATGATTGTGAACTGTGTTTATGAAATTTATTCACCAGACTATATATTGAGTTTCAACATAGTATACAATTTATTCTTCTCATTAAAAAAACATACTCAGTGCTCCTTTTCAAAGGAAACAAAGTTGTATTGTTCAAACATAGAATATCCTTTAACAGATGATCATTTTAAAGGACAAAAGAAAGCAAATCTCAATGTTACCTTATGAAAATGACAGTGCATATGACCCTGAATAAAACCAAATCCCTAACTTATTTAGGACAAATTCGTTCATATTTGTGACCATAGAAGGGCAAGTGGGCATTGAATACGCTGAACAAGGAATGAAATCTCAGAGTTTTTTATAAATGTGAAAAAAATGGAATCCATAACTTATTGACATAGACAAAATACAAAACATAGGAAGCAAGAACAGGTATGGGGAAAAAAGGAAAATGCTTCAGATAAGCACATTCACAATGTGTTCACAAGCCTCCTTTGCATTAATTATTTAGATGGAAATGCAAAGAAAAGTAGGGAAGGTTGTAATAAATCATTTAAAAGAACATCTGTCTTCAATTTTACTTATACCTATTGTTTATAGGGCCCTGTTTCTCCTTGGTAGAGGCCCACTATACATAAGGTTAAGCTCACCCAAGATTTTGTCTTTGTTAATAAGTTATTTTTATACATAAAGACAAGCTCTTATATGTAGGGTCATATGTACTACAAATTTAGAGGAAGAGAGTTGTTCAACAGGGTAGAACAGGGTGTATAGGAGCATCTCTAGTATTTTCCAAGCTTTAATATCTTCACCTCTATTTTCAATTCATCTGTTTTTATTCACGATTTCATGTGTATTTATGTTTGCAAGTGCCTAAATGTACTATATTATTTGTGATGGGGTCATCATGTATGTGTGCTTTTATGTACATTGAAAGTGTTACTCATATCATGTTTCATGTGTTTGTGTAGACTTCCAAAAAGTAAGAGTGTGTGAATCCATGTTTGTTGTACTCCCATTGTAGAGTGTATAAGAGCCTCTATAGTATTTTCCAAGCTTTAATTTCTTCAGCTCTGTTTTTAATTCTTGTGTGTTTATTCACAATTTCCTTTGTATTTATGCTTGCAAGTGCCTAAATGTACTCTATTCTTTGTGATGGGGTCATCATGTATGTGTGATTTTAAGTACATTGAAAGTGTTATTATTATCACATTTCATGTGTTTGTACAAACATCCACAAAGTAAGAGTGTGTTAATCCATGTTTGTATTTGTAGTACTCGCATTGTACTATGCAATGTATACTTACTAGAGTTGACCTATTCATTTAGAATGTCCAGTGAGCTTATTAAATATTGCCATCATCATTTTTCATAGAATCTAAAACTGAAATTGAATTTTTTGCATACAATCTCTATGGAATTGATATTCAAGGCCTCAAAAATATTATTGCTAACCTTTGAAATTTACAACATGCATGTTTTGGTTCTTTTAAAGTTTTCAAAATGTAATGTATCCATTACATTTTCTCTATCTCATCTACTACACACAAAGGTTGATTTAGCTTGTCCTTGAATTGCCACATGAGGCGTTGCCATATTATATAAATTGTTTCCAAAAGAATTGGTATGTTAAGTTTCTATAATGTGAAAAGACAATCTCTGATTTGGAAAGCTACACTATCTACAAAAAATGTAATGCCTTTTCATATGTACATTTCCTTGTTGGAGGCTCATAATATATACTTTCAATATAGGGTGTCAATTTCATGAATAATGGTTGGCCTAATTATTTCGTGACTTCTATGTTACATTGCCAACTAGTTAGATTACCTTGGCTGTAAACAGTGATTCCTATAAGCATTTCATTGGTAAGGGTTAGTGTTGTAAAGCATATTCTTGATTTGTTTGAATGCAAGTTGTTGTTTGTTGGCAAAAAATACTATGAATGTTAACTACTTCATATTTAAGATGGATGAGTGTGAATTAGATGATTACCTCAAAGAACTTTATTCTAAGACCAATCAAATGGTATGCATTTTCAGTGATTGTACTCAAACGTGAATTTGAGTTGTATTATTTTTTATGCTAATCTATTGTGACATGCATTGTGTTAGGAGAAAGAATTCAGTCTAAAGTCCTCATTATGTGCAAGTGCTCAGTTTAGACATTCCCCTCGCCCCCTCAAAGATCGAAGGAGGAAACTATATGGAGGATCAACAATTGGGGATGGTATTCCCACTATTATGAGCAAACCATCCCTTGTCCATGAACAACTAGGGGTGTAATCCCAGTGTGAGATGGTGTAATCCCAGTGTGAGATGGAATCTTTACTGAATAAAGATGCAAACAAGGGGATAACATAGGTAATTTTATTGATGGTCCGTGTATTTTCAATGCCTACTTTAATTTTATTTCTGCATATGTAAAAAGCTCAATATTTATGAACCATGCATCCCTCTTTTGATTTGTTACATTGCCCTTTTTTAATACTATAGGAGGAGGGGGTGGAGTAGACTAAAGGTGAAGAGGGTGTCCCCGAAGTACCCAATGATTATTTCTAAATACATGTTTGGGAACCTTTGGATGCCCTTAATTTTTGATTGCTCCTCATGTTAAATAATGTTTCTTTCTTCCCTCTTACAACAATCAAAATTACAATACTTTTGACTGACACACCATGCACTTTTCTATGTTGTTTTTGTTTTTTGTTTTAGTTTGGAGGGGTGGAATGGAGCCACGTGGACGTGGCTGATAGTCACGTGCATAATGACTCCATCCTTACAAATGTGCGTATTTTTTGTGTTATCTCTTTCATTTGCCATGCTCAATAATTGTAAACCATACATCCCTATTTTTATATGTTATATCTTTTTTAATACTACAAGAGGAAGGGGTGGAGTAGACTGAAGGTGAAGAAGGTGTCCCCGAAGCATCCAAAAAACTATTTCTCAAGAGATGTATGGGATCCTTTGGTTGTTTTTAATGTTTGATTGCTCCTAATGTTAAATAATATTTCTTTCTTCCCTCTTACAACAATCAAAATTACAATACTTTTGACTTACACACCATGTATTTTTTTATGTTTTTTTGTTTTAGTTGGAAGGGGTGGAGTAGATCCAGGTGGATGTGGTTGATAGTCACCTTCATAATGACTACATCCCTACAAATGTGCATATTTTTTCTAGTCTCTCTTTCATTTGACACTCTCATAGCCCCATGTTTGTTGTTTCATATATGTTTGGAGTTGGACTCACATGTATATGTACACCTATGTGGTAGGAAGAGGTGGAGTCATATGACCTCGATGACAATGATGATGAGGATGTTGATGATGATGGTCATTCACTTTCAGATGCTTTGTAATCTAAAATGGAGGAAGAACTAAATGATGTAAGAACATTTGATTATCTTTGATGATGTTATCTTATGCTTATTGTTTTATAATTTTAACATTATATTGTGTTTGATGACATTATACTTTGTTTATTATTTTATGCTTGTAAACACTATAAAAGTGCACACAATGGTTCTAGATGTTGAAATGCCTCGAGATACCTTAGGGACCACCTAACCCTTCTTGATACATTGACCAACTCATCAAACCTTGGGTCTATTTAGCTACTTAGCTAACTAAACTCACTAATTTACTAACTTAACCATTACCCAACCCCTTTTAACTCACCTTGACCCCTTAACCTTCAGACACTCGATTATCGAAGGTCAACTTGACTTCTGATGATTGGCTTGACTTCTGATGATCAACTTGACTCTGACAATCAACTTTATTGCTGATGATTATGCTGACCATCGATGGTCAGGTCTTCCTCATTCTTAAAAAAATACCAAATCTATGTACAAGTTAATACAACATAATTAAATATGTCTGCCTTGTCCATTGCTAATGAACTCCAAAGCATCGAAACTAGCAAGCCAACCTCCTATGGAACCTTCTGTCCTCCATCTCTCTTTACCTATAAAAGAGGGGAGTAGGAGGTGAGAATAAATCCATCAATCACAAGCATTCTAGCACACAGGTATTCAAGCTAGCCAACCAGCCTTCCTTCTAGCAACTCAATAACTAAAATAGAGATATGAGCCTCTACCAAAATTTCTCTTGAGACAAAGTACCATTATTCTACCAAAATTTCTCTAGCCATCAAACATTTAGCAAGAAATAGGTATAGTTTATATTTCATCTTTGTTTGCTTGATTTTTGACTTTCAGGCCTGAATCAGACCTCCTAAATGTATCTTCTAACTCCCATACCCATAACCAAACCTTTAAAAAACCCTTACCTAATCATTAACCCATTTTGTAACTCTTTTCTAAGTACCCTCAAAATCTAAAAGCAACCATCGATAGTCAACTTAACTGTCGATGGTCATCCTAACTATTGACAGTCACTGTGGTAAGAATAATAGCAAGTTATTTCTAGCCCCATACCGCCAACCAAATCCAAATTTTTGTGTCTTTGCCTGTTCACAGACTCCTGCCTAATTTTATGAACCTGACCTGATCTATTTTAGCACTAGTATTGACCCACTATTACTATATTTAGTTATTTTATCTAACAAGCTTTCATTTATTCTTGTATTTCATTTTAGTTCCTTTATGTTATTTGATGCAAATATTTTCATTTTATCTCTTTCAACTTAATCGTTATCAAAGAGTGGGTTGACAACCTCCTAACAAACTCACACTTCTTGGATCTAGCTCACACTAGGCAATCCACCTATCTTTCTAACAACACCTTTTGTTATTTCTTTCTTATCTACAATTCATCCTTCCAAGATAAAAAGAAGCTCCCAGCACTTGTCTAGATCATGCACGTACAAAAACCAAGTTCTTCTACCACACCTTTATTATTAGTTTCTTATCTTTTTCCTTACTTAAGAAATGAGCAAAAATTAAGAGAAACATTTTGGCATACTCTATGGGACCCTAGTATCATCTAGGTGCCCTTTTCTTCCTTTATTCTGTGCACATACAATGAAATCTAGAATTTATTTTGGGCTTAAAATAAACCTTGCATACATTGATTTCTTGCTTGTTTTTTTAGTTCATCTAGTTAACTTAAAAGCAAAGTAATTAATCATAGTCTCACTCTTATTATCACACACTTTACCAAACCACATAATCAATCAACACATCAAAACAATTGACATAAGGTTTGACTAAGATTTCATCACCTAGTGGTAAACCTTACCCTTTGGCTATCTTACTTAGAGTTCATTATCAATAAGAGAAACTAAAACTCAGCTCTCTAGTTGAATCTAAACTCTAAAATTTAGTATATATTGGCTAAGCACCTGACACTTTTATCATTGTGGTGTTGGAAGTGAGGGGGTAGGCCCCAATATCAATCCACGTACTGACTTTCAATATATATTTTTGAGAGTCTTTAACATCTGAAACCAACCTTAGACTTCTTTTTTAGTACCTGATTTACAAAGTAAATTTCCTTTTCACACTTTCTAAGGTATAATATAAAATCAATCTAAAAAGTATCCTAAATATTTTAACGCACTATAGTGTATGTTTTGATTGCCTTGAGATCTTTTTATTTTGCTTGATTTTTGTTTGAGTTGTGAGCTTTTCATTATTTATTTTCTATTCCTCACATGGTCTTTACTAGACAATAGTTGTGGAACCAAACCAACCAAGAACCATCTTCCTCTTCCTCTTGTTCCATGGAGTATACTTATGATGTTGAGAGTTCTCCTTTTCTACCCCTCCTACCATGCCTTGGATAGTTGTCGAGGGTGATACGGATTTTTATATCTTCCTTGATAAAAACCCCTTAGCCCTTCAACATTACCTCAACACCTTATCTCACCACACCCCTATTGCTTTGTTTCCTCCTACGGATCCACTTTATGGTATGCCTCCCCATATTATGGTTGGTGCTACCTCTACCCAACCTATGATCACCTAAGCATCTTCTTCCACCAATATCCCATCCACTACTACTACCCAAACCCAATCCAACATCCCAACCAATAGCCAAACACCCCCTACACTAACCAACACCTCCAATGTAGGGACAACCTCAACTCTTGTCACCCATACCTCATCCACCATGGGGGTATCTTCTACTCCTATTTCCACCATTCCCCTTATCACTACTAGCCCACCAATTTCCACCCCACTTCAAAATTTGGTTCTTTCCATACCTCCTACCCTTCCACCTATTAGCACAAGTGTCACCACTCAACCCCAACCAATTAATCTATCCATACCTCCAAACAAACATATATAAATCCCTCAAAAAATACCCATGACATCCTATTAATATGTTCCCAATCCACAAGGAGACATAACACCTTCTACCCAACATTTTGTTCCCATTAACCCTTATGTGGCATCATCCCAACCTTCAATGACCACAGACCAATATATAATATCTTCTCAACCTTCTACCACTTATCCATATATTGTTTCCACCCAATCTCAACCAAACTTACCACACAATTATGGAGCTTCCCAACCCCAAATAGATTTGGTCAAAATGTTAATGGACAAAATGACCAACTTGGAGTCATCTATCTTTGGGGCTCATAACCTCTTGTCTTATGATCAAATATTCAATGAACCTATTCACCCATCTATCCTTATCTGATCTTATCCTCCTCAATGGGAACTACCCAAGTTTTATAAGTTTCAAAGCAAGGAGGAACCCCAACAACACTTAAGAACATTTCTCTATTCTTGCTACTTTATTGCATATGACAATGCTCTTCTCCTTCACATCTTTCCCATGTCTTTATCGGGACCATAATTAGATTGGTATAGTGCTCTCACCAAGAACTCCATCTTTTCATCTTTCCAACTTGCCCAAATCTTTTTAGATCATTTCTCAGTCAATATATCTAAAAAGGTCTTTATTACTTGCCTCTATTCCATTAGGTAATTTGATGATGAATCAATTGCCAATTTCATAGCTAGATGGAGAGGTCTTATCAACCAACTCTCTTTCTCTTTACCCCAACTCAAGTTGATTTAAATCTTCTCTTAGGGTTGTGCCAAACATATTTCCCCTACTCTTCAAGTTCAAACTTTTATAATCTTTGATGAGGCTTTCACCATGCCACACAAATTAGAAATTAGAGTCATTGATGAGGGAAAGTTAAAACTGAGAAATAAAATTCTAGATTCAAATACAATGACCCTTCCTCATCCAAAACCACCAATCTATCTAACCATCTTAACACCAAACCAAAGGCATCCACAAACTTGGTTGTCCTTAAAACCATTCCACCACCAACTGTCAACCAACCCAACAAAACCAACTCCTCTAATTCTTCCAACCAACAAAACCGAATTCAAAACCAAGCTGCCCAAAAACAATACACTCTGATAGGGGAGTATTATGATTCAATTTTGGAAAATTTTATCAAAGCCAACATCATACAGCTTCCTCCCATAAAACCTCCCCAACAATTTGATGCTTCTCTCCCTACACCTAGTTGGTCAATGAAATGATCTTATGTCCTTTCCACCATGTCATTAGACATGATGTTAGTAGGTGTACCACCTTAAAAAATATTTTCCAAAACTTGATTGATAATGGAAAAATTGTATTTGATAATCCCAATGCACCCCTAAAACAATCCCTTGACATCTTTCATAAACCTTTCCCCAATCATGCCTCTTCTACCAACTATTATAATAATAAACCTAAATCATCTCACGCTCATGAAGTCCATATGATTAACGTCATTATCAATGAACATATCATTGAGGAGACCATTACTTCAACTACCTCTTCCTGCATTTCACTCATTGAAGTGGTGGACTCGCCCTCTATTCCTTTGGACACCCACACAGAGGAAGCAACCACCCCTCTTTATTTACTTCATGAGACCATGGACTTATCCACATCTCCTTTGATAGAGATACCAAAGGAGGCAACCATTGCCTCAACTACCTCTTCCTCCCCTCCACTCAATGAAGTGGTGGAATCACCCTCAATTCTTTTGAATACCCAAACAAATAAAACATCCATCTCCCTTCCTTCACTTGGGGCCATCACACCTTCCTCCCCTATCATAAAACCACCCATTCTCTCTTTGGAAACCATCCCAAAAGAAGAGATTACCTTGTTTACACCTTCCATGGAGGAAACATCCTCCCAAATATTGGAACCTTCCATCAAGAACAAAGATGAATAAACCATTCTCATACCTCAACCTATGGGCTTAATCTTTGAAACCAATGACCAAGGGATCAAACCCATTTTCAAGCCTTTTTCTAGATTAGTTCAAAGTCTAGAGTTTACTTCTCAACCCAATCTAGATAGAGCTAATTTTTGGCATCATCTTGGGATCCCTTATCAAAACAACCATAAACCTTCAACCTCACTTGCATCCACTATCAAACCTATCATCACCTCAGTACCTTCATCAAAAACTTCTCCCTCTAATACTGTATGGGAACCATCCAACCCACCTCCATATAAAATTGTCAAATCACCTTATTCCTCTCTAACCAAACCCATCAAGAATTTAGGAATACTTCCTACACCTATCCTTGCTCACCCATCTTTGAAGTTGGACTTAACCCATGTAGTCCACCAAAGAAAACACCAACCAAACCAACTAATAAGGTGGAACTACCCAAACTCCCACCTCAAACCAGAGTTATACCACCTCCTTCCCACTTACCTTCTATCTTAGGACCCCATCCTTATACCATCCTAGGATTTCATCCTTCTACCAAGAGGGTGAATCCTACTAAAACTACCCAAACTAAACCTTCTCCTTTCATTCTACCTTTACCTACCCCCACCAAATCATCAAACTCCCCATCATTATTAGCTAACTTATCTACCTCTACCTTCCCACCTATATCCAAACCTTCTTCATCCAAATCATCCACCTCTAAACCCTCCACCTAAAAACCAACCAAAACTAAGCAATCCCAACCGAAACCACCTACCAAAACCATTCCACCACTTACAACTTCCATGGTGAAGCCTACTTCTAAGAAGTCTGCTAATCTTAAAACCAAAAACCAAACACCCCTAACACCTTTGATTGAATTTTATTCAAACATTCTACAAAGGTTGTTGAAATCCTCTTCCTTAAGCCTACCACCTATAAAACTTTTTGACCCTTCAAGTCCTAAACCATCTTAGTTCAATGACAGTTTAATATTTTCATACCATAGGACACTTGGACATGACATGAATAACAACAATGCTCTCTAAGCACTTGTCCATAACTTATAGGATGAGGATGATCTGTTATCAAATGAAACTCCCTTGAGCCCATTACCAACCCAACCACCAAATGAAAAAACCTGAAACCTACCTAGTCTTCCACTCTCACCCAAGAGTGAGGAGGAACTGAAGTAGCCTTTCACCCCAACACCTCCCCTAATCCACACTATCCATATGGTTTCTCGATCTAGGGCCCAACAAAAGGATAAGGGAAAATCCAAAGTGTCCATACCATAGACATATCCTTCCACCCCTCAACCTTCCAACCAAACACAAGAAACCTCACCTTTACCTTTACCTTCACCTTCAAAAAAACTAAAAATATCCATTTTGGGTGCCTTTCCCTCCAACCATTCTGAATCCATCTAACAAGTGGTTCTAAAACAACTTGACCAGACACTAGTGAAGATGAGCCTTTACAAACAATTAATACCTCACCCCTTCACCACCAAACATTGATAAAGGCCCTGTAATCAATAGAGGTTCAACTAGAAGACACTCAATCTCTTTCATCTTTTGTCAAAGACCTTCAACTTTATACCTTTGTAACATTCTAGGATTTAGAAATACCTTCTATTCATTCTGAAGATCCCAATCCTCCCCTCTTCATCATTGCATACATCAATCAAACTCGCATCAAAAGGGTGATGATTTATGTAGGAGACAGTATTAACATTATCTCATATCATGCTTATGACCAACTCCAACTGCCTAAGAATATCATGTCAAAAATTGCAGTAGTCCTCCACTCCTTTAATGATACTATGGCCACTACCTTGACAACAATCATCCTCTACATTTGCTTGGGACCCCACACAATTCTATAACTCTTTTACATTGTAGAAGGTGAGTTACAATACAATATCTTACTTGGATGCCTTTGGATCCATACCATGAGTTGTGTCCCATCCACATAAAATTGATGTGTCAAGTTTGAACATAAGGGTCAGGTCGTTACCATAAAAGCTAACCCTAGTCCTTTTATATCTTACGACATGACATATCGACCCAATGATGTTCTTCTTCATTTTTCATCCACCTCACCACCAACCAACAACAACTCCACCCCTACCATCGATGAATCTTCAACTAGATCATCTATCCCTTCTTCTTAGATCCCTGTAAAGGACCCCTTAGAACCCATGTTCCAATGTCTTTCACTAGGGGACTATCATATTTTAGCCTTGGATGCTTTCCCTACTCCTCAAGAGAATGGGAACCTTGACCATGATCCTATTTATGACCCCAACATCAGAACCATCATTCTTTATGGGCCTCCCAACCACAAAACCAACTTAATCTATGGGGTACTTTATCATCAACTTCTTGCTTCCACCACTACCTTTACCACCTGACCATTTACCTCTAACTTCTCCTATCTCGTCAAAATGGCATTTACCAAATTATACCTTCACAAATTGACCTAGAAGGTATTTGGCCTCATCTATTATAAACATGGACCCCATGAGTTACCTTCCATCAAAATTGAAAAACCTTATGAGCTATTTGGGCTTGGGTTCATACCACCAGAAGAATCCATTGATTCACCAAAACCTATCACCACCATTGAGGAAAACATCCCATCCTCACCAACCCAATATCCTTCAAAGTCTAAGGATTTTTAAATCATTCCTTATAACTTTTTTTTAGTTAATACTATTATTTTAGGCCACCTACCCTATCAAAAGGATGACCAAACTAAAACCCTTCCTCTCATTCATCCTAAAATGGTAGAAAATGATTCTCCTACCATTAACACCACCAACATCAGGATGATGATTCCATTCTCACCTACCTCAATATAGGGGATTATTCTATCCATAAATCCCTTCCTCTTGAGAACCAAACCATGTTGAATGAATCCACTATCAATGTCAACTTGGGAACTCAAGATAACCCTCATATTGTCAAGATTGGTCAATACTTAGATTCTACAGAGTAACAAGATTACCCTTCTTTCTTTCATGACCAAAGCATAACATTTGCTTGTCCTATTAGGATATACCCAGAATTGACCCTTCTATATCCCTCCACAACATTGTAACCCATCCTAATGCTAACCTTGTTCATCAAAAGCTTTTTAGGATGCACTCTTGCATCACCTTTCTAGTTAAAGAAGACCTTCAATATATCTTATCTGTCGACTTCATCCAACCCATTGATTATCCTCAATGGGTTTCTAACATCATTCCAATTACCAAGCCTATAAGGGGAATTTTCCTCTATATTGAATTTAATGGCCTCAACCTTGCTTGTCCAAAGGATGACTTCCCTTTGCCTAGAATTGACCAACTTGTTGATCTTACAGTTGGCCGTGAGATGTTATCTCTCATGGACATTTTCTCGAGATATAATCAACTATTGATTGCCCCTAAGGATGAGCATAAAAATTCATTCATCACCCCATGGGAAACCTTCTACTATGGGGTCATGCCATTTGGTCTAAAGAACATTAGAATAACTTACCAACGTGCAATGACCTACATCTTCCATGATCTCATCCATAAAATCATAGAGGACTATGTAGATGATCTCCTTGTGAAATCTAAATATCACAAGGATCATCTAGATGTTCTCACAATCATCTTCTAATGCCTAATCCATTTCCACGTCTGACTTAACCCTAAGAAATGTATTTTTGGGGACCTATGTAAAAATATTCTTGGCTTTATAGTCATTATTTGAAGAATTGAAGTAGACCCTACCAAAGTTAGAGTAATTTTGGAGATGGCACCTCTAACCCACCTCAAGCAAATATGCAACTTTCAGGGGAAGCTCAAATCCATCTATCACTTCATCTCTTAGTTATCAGATAGATGTCAACCCTTTCACCACCTTCTCAAGAAAGATACATTTTTAAGCAGGCTGAGGACTGCCAACAAGCCTTTGATTCACTCAAAGAGTACCTTCTTTCTCCACTCATTCTTACCCCTCCTAAAGAGGACCAACCCTTCTACCTTTATATCTCCACCATTGACCATTCCTTTGGGGCAATGCTCGCTCACTGTGATGAATAAACAAAGATCAAGTTGTCTACTATATAAGTTGAACACTTATAGAGTATGAAACTCAATACACCCATTCTGATAAACTTTGTGTCACCTTAGTCTTTGTGGCTTTCAAACTTCATCATTACCTTCTTATAACAAAACTTTTGTCATCACTAACACTGACCCACTCAAGTACATGCACTCTAAACCATACCAAAACTAGCATATGGCTAAGTGGCTCATGATTTTAGCTAAGTTTGACATTGAGTTTCTCCAAAAAAAGTTGATTAAAGGAAAATTCATTGCTGATAAATTGGCCAAAGAACCTCTACCAAACAACCAACCACTTCCTCTTATATTTCCATATGTGTCCATCGTGACTCTTTCTCAAGAGAACCCCACCTACCAAATGACCATGTTATTTGATGGTTCAAAATGCTAGTGTGGTGGGGGTGCTAGAGTTATTCTCATTTCCCTCAATGGTGAAACTCTTCCCCTTTCCTTTAAACTTGATTTTGAGTGCACCAATAATGTGGCTGAGTATGAAGCCCTAGTAATAGGTCTCTAAACCACTCTAACCTTGGGAGTTAAGATGATCAGTATCTTCAGTGATTCCTAACTTATGGTCAACTAGGTCAATGAATCCTACCAATGTAAGAATGATGTCTTGAAAAAGTACAAACAAATAGTAGATGTATTCTTAGAATCATTTGATCATTACCTTATCCATTCTATTCCATGATCTACCAACAAGTTCATAGATACAATGGCTTCCATCACTTCCCAAATCCCATCCACACCTATCAATTATAAACTCTTTGTTACCATCCACCACTTTATCACACCTTCTTATATATATTTTGACCTTCCTACCATTTATAGTGTGGATGCATCTCCATTAGACATATGGTATGAGCAAACCTTGAACTACCTCAACCTTAACATCATTCCTCCCAACCTCTCTAGGAATACCAAAAGAGCTTATATTCAGAGTGCCTCTCATTACACCATACTAGGGAAAAAAATTTACAAGTGCAGTTTTGACAACCTCCTTCTCCATTGTCTATATAGTCATGAATCTGTCCATGATATTAGGGAAACACATGACATAATTTTTGGGGGACACTTTAGTGGTTTAGTTGTCACTAAACATATCCTTCATCTTGGATATTGTTAGCCCACCCTCAACTAAGAATGTTGTGATAATGTAAAGAAGTATGTTAAATGTCAATAACACACCAATTTACATCACACACTTTCCCATGGCCTTCAAGTATCCAAAGACTATTGGCCCTTCTCATAATCGAGGCTCAATCTTAGTAAGGAAATCAATCCCCATTCTTCATAGCGACACCAATCCATCATCACCGCTACCAAGTATTTCACCAAATGGGTGGAGGTTTTTCCTCTCATCTTGACCAAAGATGATAATATAGTTGATTTCATTAATCATCATATCATCTATTGTTTCAGTGTTCCCCATAACATCATTACCAATAATGGCAAATATTTTTTAAAAAATCAAGTTTAAGGTCTTTACGATGCATTTGGCATCAAGTTAAACTTTTCCTCACCTTATCATCCACAAGTAAATGGATAAGTGAAAACCTTTAAAAAAATCCTCAATAAAATGTTGACCAAAGTAGTCAGTGCTTCAAGTCGGGATTGACACTTTCACATCCCTTTCGCTTTATGGGCCTATCGCACTAGCATTTGAACCTCTACAAGTGTTACCCCATTCTCTCTAGTCTTCAAAATAGAGGGAACCTTGCCTCTCAAAGTCCAAATTCCTTATCTTCACATTTTCTTGTAAGGCATCATTTTTGAGAGTGACTATCATCAATAATGTCTAGCATGACTTGAGCTACTTGACGACCATTTCTTCGTAGCACTTAACCATCTTTGTGTCTACCAAGAATGAATCAAGTGTGCCTATAACAAGCACCTAAAAGAATGATAATTCAATATCAGAGACCTCATCCTAAAAGAATATAAACATGTAACCAATATGAAGAAAATTAGATGAGGCAAATTCTCTTTAAATTGGCTTGGACCCTACATCATAGCCCATAAGTATAGATCAAAAGCTTGTTGTTTGTCCTCTCTCAAAGGGAAACAAAAACTTGAGCCTCTCAGTGCTTCGCATTTACATCCTTTCTTTTGTTAAATAAGGATCAAACTCACCTTTTGTCTAACTTATGTTCATCCCTTGATTTATAAGACTTTCACCTTCATTTACCTATCTCCATCCCTTTGAGCACAACCAATTACAACATAGAATCATGCGATTAACTGTCATAGTCATAGCCTAATCCTAAATATGGGTACCATGGCTCTACCCATAGCATGGTTCTCATAGATACTTTTCATCTCTAATCAAGATGGAATCCCATGGTCATTATCTCTCAAAATCACCCCTTTCACCTATCATTAACCTTTTGTGCTAAATTTTTTTCCCTCATAAAGGTAAACCTCTAAGCCTATATAGACTTATCCATGTCTAAACCTAGCATCAAAATAATTTGGGATATGAAAATATCACTTGGGTTACATGTCTCTAGAATTTCAGACTACACCCTTGAAGTACAATAACCCAAAACTAAATTGCTTAAAAGATAGACTGCTCCTTTGAAAAATAACTGCCAAATAAACAAACCCAAACTTAAACCACTCCCTTGAAGGATGGCTAAGTCAAATTTGTCAAAAGCAATCACTTGAAGCTTCCTGCATTGATCAACTTCACAAACCTATTAAAACCAAAGCAATAAAGGACCCTATATCAAAATTAGAACAAGCTATCCCTAGAAAGTTGTAATTAGCTTTCATATCTGGCATTAGTAGACTTCTCACATCGATCAATATACACCTTATATGAAGACATGGACTTAGCTAATATGGCTCTTAGGTCACCTATAGAAGGATCAAGCTAAACCACATAAGGGTACCTTATCTATCACCCATTTTCCCTTCACTTACCACCTACCTCCCCTTTATACCATTTATAAATCAAGGGATTATGAGCTTGCTTGACACAATGTGGTCAAGACGCCTTTTTATAAACTAAAGCATGTTAATGCGAAGCATTCGAAAGGCTTATGTTCCTTAAGCCAATCTAACATCGATTTTTTATTTTTTCCTTAACAATGAAAAGGCATCATGATTTTTTCTTATCCTCTCATCATTGGCTCATGTAGACATATATCTCATGATTCTTATCTCATTTCCCACATCTAGTTTATCTAACTTACTTTATGTGCTTTCATAAAAATCATATCATAAACCACATCAATTACCATAATCAAACCACACATCATCATAAACATCATAATCATGTATAATCATAAAACATCATCCATAATCATCACATGCCTAAGCTACTGATTCCACATCTCATAAGCATAAAGAATAAAACATCAAAACATGTACACCATGAACCATGAAGTATCTATCACATCTATATATAAACCACATCTATATATCATCATGAGCATCATAAACATCATATACATCATGTCATCAAAATAAATAATATGTGTAATAATGTATATCATCTCTCTAAAAACATGTACATCTCATTACATCATTAGGAAGGCCACTATTAAAATCATGTACATCTATATATATACATCATAAGATATCATATCATGCCCCTAGGGCACCACTACCATCTGGTGTCAATCCTCTTGGGATGCCTACCTGTCCACCCACTAACCTAGAGTCACCATAGCTGCCCCACCTACTAAATTGGCTCTATACTTACCCCATCGAGGCTACTCAAGACACTATGCTAGCACTATGGCCTCATAATACCTCAACTCCTCCATTGTGGCCAAGTATTGTGCCATAGAGATGGTACTTGGTGGTCCTGTTGGTGTTGCCACTGCTCCTCCCCTCCCTCTTAAGGTGTCCCTCTCCTAGGTCACCAAGCCTAGTGAGGTCTTGGTCTAATCCCTCTCACCTATCATAGTGGCAACTTGGCCCTATAATGTCATAATATGGCCTTAAAATATATCCACCTGCCCCTGTAATATTGTAATTTACGCCTATGCAGTAGCTAATTTCACTCCTACCTATCCATCAGGACCGCCTCCTTATACTTGTACCTATTGATCCCCACCAGCTAGATCCACATCTATGGCCTATCAGCCCCCATCATCCCATCCAAAATCAATCATTGCATAAAGGGCCTAGTACCATGCTACATAACCCTTGACAAAACTGGCATCATCAACCCCTGCTCTAATAGGTAGCTCCTCATAATATAGGACCACCTCCTCTGGCTGTGGCTCAAGAAGAAAAAACTCAACATCTTCCCTCTTATACCTTGAGAATGGACCTAAAATCCCTTACATTAGGCTAAACTGCCTTCAAAATCTATCAAATGAGATGATCTCAGTCTCACCCTCTCTTCTCCTATAGATCCATCTCTAGATCTATAATGACAATGTATGATAGATATAGAGGGTCCACTATGGAAAGTCAACATATGGCCTCTAATCAACATCCCCCAAAACTAAGCCATCTAGTGCATCCCTAAACTAGTCAATATCCCTTGCACATTCTCCAAATCCTATGAGGGTGTAGTCACCACTCCATCACATGAATCCCACTCTGAATTCCATCTAGACATATCCCTCCCATGATAGCCCTAATGGCTTTAGAACCCTAATATGCTCATAGGTAAAATAATGGATCACAAACCCCACACCGATCTCATATCAGCAGTGAGCTCAAAATCCCCACAGCTCCTTGTATATATGAACTAACAAAATTGGTGCCCACCCAAACACTATCATACCAAGCAACATCTCTAACAACACTCCTAGGAGTAGATAAGGAAACCACCCACTTCTCAAATTAGGAAATGAAAAATAGGAGACTACCATCATCATCATCATCATCATCATCATCATCATCATCATCATCATCATCATCATCATCATCAAATGCCTCTCATCTAAAGCCCTCTAATATAATGGCTTATAGCTAAATCCACCTCCATGCCAACTATCTAGGGCTCGATCCTCACCATACAGAAGCTCCATCTACTCATCCCTCTCCTAGATCTCAATATGGTATATCAACTCCCCTAAAATGGGTAGCCATGTGATCTTATGAACATCCTCTAGTAGGATGGTCATCTTTCTTGTCAATAAGAAGGTGTTCATTGCCAGATCCCATGTATTAATGACGACCATGATCATCATTGCATCTCAAAACATGTGCTAATAGTGTCTCATAGCTCTAAGGCTAACCTCCTCCATATGTGCCTAGTCATCTCTAGTCATCCCTCCATGGATCTCTGCAAATATCCAAGGAACTTGATCCCTCGTGTGGATTTGATCTCATGTCTACAAAAATCAAATTTAGCATGCACACTTAGTTTTTTATTGCCATTACTCATATTCATTTACTTCATTCATTTCCCCAAATTAACCTCTTTATCAACCTAAACCCACCTAAATCAACATATTCCAATACTAACCCACAACCATTACCTCAACAACATTACCTCTAACACTTGAGCGTGACCCTCACCCCCAAACATTTTAACACCTACCCTAACCTATCAAATCAACACCTAACATTTTTTTCAAAAAATACCTATTCTAACCCATAACCATTTCAACACATCATATCCTAACCTACACTTGGAATTTTAACTACTACAAAATTTTAAAACCCTTTTTTCTAACTCTTTTATCAACCCACCTTCACCAATCACTTGACCACCAATGGTTACTATGATCGCCAATGGTCATGTGACCTTTTGGCTTTGGTAGTCGACTATTAATAGTCAAGTCTAACTATCGATGATTGGGTAGAACTGTCGATGGTCACTGTGTGTGATCATCAAAAGAAATACCCACGCATCACTTCTTAAAAACTCACCCAAAATTAAAAATTCAATAAATAAACCACCCAACCCTACCCCTAACCTAAATATTCCCTTACTTTCAGGTATTACTTTCTAATCTTTCCAATCACAATCAAAAACTAAATTAGGGGAAACCTCCCAAACCCTACCAAATAATCATCCAACTCACATAATTTAACTATCAAAGAACCACACTTCACTAATTTATCAATTTAAAACACAACCTACCTCATTGTTTGATCATTGTCAAGGATGAATCTCACATCATGTTGCTCGATCGCATCCTCATGTAGCCTTCATCTTTAGTCCTAGCTAAATCACTTCAACACATGCCTCCTACCAATCAATAATCACCAAGTCATTAAAACAATAATCTAACCCTCTCACATAAATCACCAAATCACCAAATGTATGGAAAGCATGACAATCAAATAGCAAAAAGTAAAAATGAATCTTCATTTTCACTTTTTATGTTCCATGGTTTTAGGGTTTCCCCTAATCATCGATGGTCAGGGTGACCATCAATAGTTGAGTTTGCGACCTCTGATCATTGATGGTTAGAAAACCCACTTTTCAAACATTTGATTTTTTTCAAGCACCAACACCTTAGTGCCTCATTTTTGGAGTTACCTTCTCCACAAAACCAAAACCACCCTTCAAAGAATACTCTCTATGACCAACCAACCACCCAACCACATCCACCTTAGCATTGGTTATTTTTGGCCTAAACTATCACATATTTTTACAGTGACCTTTCCTTAATCCTTTTTTAACACACCAAAGAACCTTTCCATATTGAACATTTGAATTTACACCACCTAGTGCACACTAGTCCATTTGTGTTTTTCTTGGGAGCACTTCCTACCTCGAATACCTATGAAAATACTAACCCTAACTAAGAGACTTGATAATAATGACCCGATCAACAATGCTTAATGTTGTGCCCCAATTAACCCATTATTAGTCTTTGTATAACCAACTTTATTTTTACCAACTATGGTAACCTTAGTCTTTGCATAAGCTTAGCTATCACACTTAATCACATTTTATTATGCTTCCAATATCAACCACGCTTTTCACCAACCTCGTGACTCACCATAAACTACTTTTCAAACCTCAAATCAATTTTGGTTTTACCTCATCAACTCTTGGTTTGAGGGGGAACACCTCCTCCCATACCCAAGACAACTAGACCTTTGACCAATAATCTATTTTTATTTTATATCTTATTGATTCAAGGCTATATAATAAAAAGGGGCAAGATGTAGACACTAGAAAACTACACATAATGTCTCTAGATGTTAAAATGCCTCAAGATACCTTAGGGACCACCTAACCCTTCTTGACCCACTAACCAACTCATTGAACCTTGGGTCTAGTTAGCTACTTAGCTAACTAAACTCACTAATTCACTAACTTAACCATTACCCAACCCCTTTTAACTCACCTTGACCCCTTTACCTTCGAACATTCGATTGGTAATAATTAGTTTGACCACTAATAGTTAGGTTGATTGTCAATGATCACGTCTTCCTTGTTCTTACATAAATACTAGATGTATCCAAGCTAACATGGCACAATTAAATACATTCACCTTGTCCATTGCTAATTAACTTCCAAGCATTAAAACCAACAATCTAACCTCCTAGGGAACCTTCTATCCTCCATCTCTCTTTACCTATAAAATGAGGGGAGTAGGAGGTGAGAATAGATCCATCAATCACAAGCATTATAGCACATATGTATTCAAGCTAGCCAACCAGTCTTCCATTAATTCAATAACTACAATAGAGATTTGAACCTCTACCAAAAGTACTTTTGAAGCAAAGTACCATCACTCTGGCAAAATTACTCTAGCCATTTAGTAAACAATAAATACAATTTGTATTTTAGCTTTATGTGCTTGGTTTCTAACTTCTAGCCGTAAATCAGACCTGTTGCACCTATCTTCTAACTCCATTATCCCTAACCAAACCTTTAAAAAACCCTTTATCATTAACCCATTTTTTAACTCTTTTTTGAGTACCCTCAAAATCTACAAGCAATCACCAACAGTCAGCATAACCGCTGATGATCACCTCCAACTGTCGATGGTTACCCAACCACCAATGGTCATTGTGATAAGAAATAATAGCAAGTTTTTTGTAACCCCATACCCCCAACCAAAGCCTATTCACAGACCCCTACCTGATTTTATGAACTTGACTTGATCTATTTTAGCACTACTATTGACCTAATATTACTATATTTAGATATTTTCTATAACAAACTTTCATTTCTTCTTGTATTTCATTTTAGTTCCTTTTTGTTATTTGATGCAAGTACTTTCATTTTACCTCTTTCAACTTAATTATTATCAAAGAGTGGATTGACAACCTCCTAGCAATCTCATGCTTCTTGGATCTAGCTTATGCTAGGTGGTCCACCTAACTATCTTTCTAACAACCCCTATTATTAGTGTTTTCTTATCTACAAGTCATCCTTCTAAGACAAAAAGGAGCTCTTCACACTCATCTAGATCATGCATGCACAACAACTAGATTATTCTACCACACCCTTATCACTAGTTTCTTATCTTCTTCCTTAATTAAAAAATGAGAAAAAATTAAGAGAAACAATGTTGTTAACCCCATATATCTTCCTTGTTAACTAAGAGTATGTAGGCAAGTATAAAATCAAGGATTAGGGTATTGTGAGGTAGAATGTGCACCGTTGCTTGTTAAGGCCATGCAACACATTTACAGCTGATGGTGGCTATCCATTTTGGTCATGAGATAGGATTAACACTCACCATCATAAGATTCATTATCCGAAACCCATTTTAAGGAGGCCCCATGGGTGTACTGAAAGTGGGGAATGTATGCCTAAGGGAATATAAACGAACAAAAGGCAAATAGAAAGTAGGTCAATCGATTAAATCTTGAAAAATTAGAGCATCAATAAGAGAGATAGGCTAGAAAGATCATAGATGGCTAGGGAGGATGTGTCTCACTTATGTTATCTTAGCGAGATAGCCTTGAAATCTATCGAAGATGAGATGACTACATATGATTCAAGTGAAAAATTATCAAGGAGAAAGGAAGCCTACATTCAACAAAGAGAATATCATCGACAAATGGAGCAAGAAAGAGAAGAGTTGGAGCAATAGCAAGGTGCATGCAATAATGGACCTTAGGTTAAATTTATTATTCACTGCTTTTTATGAAGTTAATGTTAAGTTTAATTCATCTTAATCAATATTAAAATTTATATTTCTACAAAAATCACTATTTTTATTATAGAGGGATGACCCTCAAGCCCATTCTAGTGATGAGGATCACATTTTTTTGAGAGAAATGCATTTATATAATGATAGATATGTTCATTAGGGGGGCATAACAAATGAAAGTGTGCATGATAGATTGTCTCACAAATTGATATTGTACTTATTATGATGACTACATATTATATGCACTCTTTTTTATTCCCTGTACCTTTTTTTCAACCATACCATTTCATATTTTGATAGTGATGTATATTGTTATTGCATATAGGATTTTGGTGGAGATGAGTTGGCACAGTCATAGGCATGGATGGACCATGTTTATGAGGTATGATAGTTACTTTTTATTTACCAAAATTTATAATTTTATTCTTCATGTTGGTGTCTTATTATTGCATTTTGTTGAGATTTCTAAACTGCACATTTTGAAATGCAAGTGTCCAAGGTGACATGCATATGCATGCATTCATGTGGTTGACCGCTTCCACTTCTTTGTCCATTTTTAGAGGCCTAAAGGCCATGCCATGAACATTTATATTTCCTTGTGGCTATTACCTTGGACACTATTTTATATATATATATATATATATATATATATATATACATTTTGGCATAATATGTATGACATATTTGATGTGTGATCAAACATATTATTTAGAAAGGAGATTTGAATACAAGTGTTTCATTTTTGGTTTGTGTTGGATACATATTTTTTTGTTTATGTAGGATTTAAGCAATGATTTTGTGGTTAATTTGCATTTATTGATGTATTACACAATCATGCAATGTTTTTCCCATGTACTCATCGTATATTTTTTACCTGTATGGTATGTGATGTTTTTGACTAGTGATCTATCATCTTCACATGTATACCTTATTCTGCTTTCATTATTTCACATATTTATGACAAAGTTCACATTTTTTTCATGTCTCTATATCTATATCTCTCTAAAATTCCTTTGTCTCATATCATGTGTTTGTCTATTCAGGCAATCGACACAATAACTATCGATGACTATGGCCTGTGGTTCGAGGCATGGGAGAAGGGGAGAGAAGGAATAGAACAAAAATCTAATACATTAGAATGACCATGCCATAGGTAAATATTTCATACTCTAATATAATGATTTCATTATTTTCATTTAAGTTAGAAAACTCTTTATGTGTTAGGGAACTATTCATAATTATAAAAAATTAGATGTTTTTAGATTTTGAATATTATAATGGACCCTCATTTATGTCTAGCTTTTTTTAGCTTTTCATAGCTTTTCAATGCTGAAAATATTTAATTCTATCATTAAATTTAAAGTGTATCAAATTTTTTATAGATGAAGTCCCAAATCTAGAAGAGAATGTGGCTACCCAATTGCACAAGGACATGGAAAAACTTCTCGTAAGGATGAGATTCCAAAATGCATTGGGCATATAAGAACATCTTGGTTTTCAACTATCACTAGTGGCTACAAAAAAAAATTCACTCGAGAGGGAAAACTAGTTTTTGACTAAGCTTCTTGATGGTGCAAGGAAAATTGTTATCAATTTAGAAACTGCATTGGTTGATAAGACCAGAGAGGTTGAGAAGTTTCACCGTGCACTTCTCACACTAACATATTAGAATATGGAAACTAAAATAAAGTTTATCAATCTACAAGCTTCCCATGCCTACACAAAAGCACTCTGTGATGCAAGGTTGGAGACTATATGAGCCATGCAAATGAAGCATAAATGAACTAGTTGCCATATATGAGTAATAACTATAGATTTGAAGGTGGAGTTTTATATCTTGTTTGCAAAAGCCAATGGGAAGTTTCCTAATAAATGTGGTATTCCATACATGAATAATGATAATTAGTTGTGTGTAATGACTCATGTGTATGGAATTACATGATGTATGCTTATGACTTTGGATGGAAATAAATTGAAACACATGCTTATTCACATTTTAGTCTAAAAAATTGATGTTTATTTTCCATTAGTTGCTTACTTCATCTTGTGTATTTAAGTCCTTTATGAACAAACAGATGACTGTGTTCAGAAGTTGTTTAGCCAAAAAAATACAAATTGACTTCTTATGAAAATCTGATATGTCATTTTATTGATAAGCATATGGGCTATGTCATCATGGCTTTTAAAGTCCCTTGAGTGGCTTCTTAACCTATTTTTGTAGCTTCATCTAATCATGTGGCTTATTTTTTATTTTTAAATATAAAATAAGCAAAAATGAGTGTTAATTACATATTTTATAGGCATTTTTGGAGCCATGACATTTTTATATTAATTGCAAATCTACTTACTCTTGTAACATATAGGCTATTATTTATGAATGTTCATAAAAGATGGTATGTATGTCCTGAATGCATAAAGATGGTCTTACCCTAATGCAACTCATCCAACAGTTGAAAACCAAAATACAGTCCTCTGTTCACATGTTCTAACTCAATTTCCATTGAAATGTGTCGATTACAAGGGTTTCCTATAGGATTGTGTCCCTATTATACAACCAACAACAATGTTTCAACCAAAGAGATATTTTAAACCACTTAAAACCTCTAGAGTGAACTTACCAACACATTTTAGAATCCAAGAACTCATTGATCATATGTATTCTCTTAAATTTCAGCCCTTGTAGTCATGAAACAATAATGCAAGTATATAAATAGGGCCTATTTTTTTTTCAACTTCCATTATGAGGTCTCTTTCTTTAATGAATTATCATTAAGATCTTCTATCCTAGTTATTTACATCAACAAATTGATGGCATAATGGTCTTACCTCTCTCCTAATGTGATTTAAGAATATATATATTGACAATATATTTCCAAGGTATTTGAATGAACATATTTGAGAATACAAGATTTAAGAATCAAGGAAGTTTTTGTGTTGAAGACTGTGTGTATAGACCCCTATTTATGTGTTGTTTCTCTTGTATGCAGACAGTTTATTAATTATTAATAAATTAGTGACGTTGAAATCATATTGTCATCCTTGTCCAAATATTATTGGTAGTTATTTAAAACTATACTCTTTGAAGATTATCTAAGAAACCCTGTAGTCATGGAAAAAGGGTCAAGATAGGCTTGTTTCTTGTAGTAGTTAATGCAAAGTTAGAATGTGTGCATTTCATTGAAGGAAATGATCATTATCTCAAGGATTAAGTATTTTGGGGCATCTTGGTAAGCTATTTGAATGAGATCTAAGTTCTTTTTTCCAAAGTGTTTACATTGTATGTGTCTTTTTCAACCTTTACAACCATATAAACCTGTAAACTCATAATTTTTTGACACAGTCAAATAGATTTTGATATGGAAATCTTGGATAGTGGATTGGATAACAACATTTAATGATTAGAAGATGTGATGGAGGGAAATTCAGAACTTAAGAAATTTTTACATGCCCATGAAACTCACCAAAATATTAACAAATGTAATTTAAGCCCTCTTAGCTAAGACAAAGATAAGAAAACCCTAAACCTAGGGTTTGAAGAATATAGACCATTATAGTTATCAAAAATTAGAGAAACTTGGTGGGAAGTTTTATTATGAAGGGTTCTAACATATTTTATGGGTTGTATTGTCAAAGAGTATGTATCTATACTATTAGAGAGACCTGTGTATAAACAAGTGCTAAAATTGACTTGAGAGACCTAATGAAAGGTAACAATGAGCAAAATAAGTCTAGGAAAGTGTTTTAGAGACTGAGTTGGGTTATGAAATTATGAGGAGAGTTAGATATTAGAAAAGGGTTTCTACATAAATATTTTATTTTCAAATTAGAGAAGGTACAATTATGTACCAAGATAAAAAGCCCAAAAATAGGGCTACAAGGACTGACCTAAGTGTCAGAGTTGTTAAGAGAGGAGAATTTAAACTTGGAAAGTATTTGTGAGTTAATAAAAAGGTAGAGAGGGTAATGAAACCTCTGATAAACAATATCAAAGCTTAGATAAACATATGATAACTAGGTAAATATTGATATCATTAGATGAAGAATAATAATAACAATAAGGATTTTCTTCAAAGGTGTTACAATGTTCGACAGTGTTTGTAAACATTTGTGCAAAATCAAAACCTTGAGACAGAGCCTAGAAACCCTGTTGACAGAGCCGAATGTACAATGAGGCAAAGATCTTCATGGAAAATTTGAATAGAGGCCCAATTGTGGAAATATAATGGGTTGAAGAGGTGTCTTGTAACCATATAGACCTTATGAAACTTGAAAATCCTTTTGAAACCCTACATGAAGAGAGTAAGATTAATTTGAATATTATCAAGTCCTAAAAACACAATCAAAGAGCATGTTTAGATACCTTGAACCTAGATATATGTTGAAGAACCATAAACCACATAGTGAGCAATGAATTATTGAACTTTTGCAAAGAAATGCAATCAAGAACAAGGCAAAGTGTGAGATAAGTAGCTTATTGTCTACATTAATATTGAAACATCAACATCAAGAACTAATATCAACATCAAGAATAATAAATAACATTAAGAACAACAACTAACATCAACATCAAGATCAACAGTAAATATGTAATACACAAATCTGTACTTTCTTTACCATTGAATTAAACTATTTATCAATATTGAAACTTGTTTTTATAAGATTATTCTATTGACTTTCAGAACCATCACTTTCATCCATTGGATCATAGTCATCATTGTTTTCATCCTTTAGAACATACGTGTAAAAAAATTGAAGTTATATTCTTGAAATACTCCAGCCTGATTATATGAGAGGAAAATTTGTGTTGTAGGAGATTGTGTATCTCTTCCACAATGTTGCATATGGCTGCACAAGACAAAGAGTGGATGCCTGAAATAAGTTATTCTAAACATTATATAGTCTGAAATATACTCTGAAAGGCAGCTTCACACCAATGAAAATATTTCATACTTGATCAAGATGCACATAGATATTCATATTATTAGATACTTTTATTGGAAATAACGTATCCAAGAAGGGCATAAAATATGCTGGAATACCCCATGCATCAGGAAAAATAACATCATCCTATGGCCATTCATATGACCACTATATATATAAATCATTATCGGGCCTATATATGAGTGTCGTGTACTCATACCTCACGATCGAAATGTGGTAGGAAAGATACTCCATGTTGTACTATAAGAGAAAATTGACCCAATTCAATCCATCAAGATGATTGAAATTTTTTGTGGTTTTAAGCCTCCTCTAATTGATGGCCCTAGCCACATTGCATGAGACTTCATGCAATGTTTGTCATTCTACATTGATCTGCTCTAGTACATTAGATTTCTTCCATATAAATTTATGGAATTCCTCTTGTATTTATACAAAACTCCCCATGTAGGATTAATGCCACCTATGACACAATTAAAAAAAATTATTTAATGATAATTTCTAAAAATAAACTACAAACTGTAGTTAATCATTATGTTTAACTATTCAACAAAGAGAAGATAAACTATAGAATAAAGAAAGTTGTATGAGTTTTGTTATGCCCTTCTCTATTTAATATTTCTTAAGATTCATTATGAATTGTATTAACAGATCCATGAATCCATATGTAGGTTTTAAATGTGTTTGTTACAGGTTTGAGTGCAAAGAATACAAGTTTTTGAGGTATGAGTTCTTCTTTCAATGTATATGATTGAACCAGTTTCTTGTTACTTTGAATAAGCCCTTGAGACCATGACCATATTTATGTTGGTGAGTATAGATAGAATGTTTGAACAATATACTCAAGTTTGTAACTGGTCCCTAGAACCTTTTATATGTTAGTGGTCACATTGAGAATGTATTAAGTTGAGAAATAACTCGGTGTTAGAGAGTTTTGTTTATTGCCAAGTTAGGGACTAAGTTATTAAATAAGGTGTGTTATTTGGTATTCATAGTCCAAATGTATTGAGTAACATAATAAAACTATTCTGAAATCAAAATATGTCCTTGATATGACTAAGAATAGGTTGAAGAACTCAAATAACTATTTTGAAAGCTAAAATGTGGTATTTTGACTTGTGCCTTACTTTGTGTCATCTTGTATAGAGGGATAAGACTTATTTATTTACCATGTCAATTAAATAAATGAAGGAGTGGTATGGTTAAGTAGCCCTCTCAAAAAATAGGTTTGAAATCCTAAATAATAATTATGAAACACTTGAAACGTTAATACATAACCCTTTTATTTTTAGAAGACCTACAGGTTACAAAGTGGAGCATAATCAATGTATGGAGGTCAAGTTCTCTCATATAGTAGTGCAATAATTGTTTTTAATAATGTTTTTTGCTTGACATAGGAATGAAAAGGTGTGAATATTGGGAAGACTCAATAAAGGGTCATTTTAATGTATTAGTGCACTAACCCTGTTGTGCACAGTCCACAAATATGCCTAGTTAACTAAGAAATTTGATATTTAACATGGTAAGGACAAAAGTAAAGGCTCACACCCAATGGAAAATATGAACAAGGTGAAAACAGAGTTGACAATGTTTATTTGATCTTTTGAAATGACTTATTGATCAATAAAATTAATTTTGTAAGCCCACAGGTCTGTGTAGGCCTATGAAACCCTATAATTAGGGTTTTAGTGTTTTTGAGAGATGCAATCATCCAAAAAGGCTAAATTTTTATAATCTTTCCCTATATGATATGCTTGAAATGATATATTAGAGTTTAAAGATGAATATTTAACCAAATGTTAGGGGGTGTAAATAAAGCTCAAAAATGTAATGACATCTTGGGAAATGTGCTTGGATTGATGAAACCAAGGATCATTTTCTTAGGAATAGGCTACAAGAAATGAAGGAGCAATGTGACTTGAGACACAAAAGGGAGTTTAACAAAGTGATTAAGCCCTTATAATGGACTGAGAAAAGTGTGATAAGATCATTCAAGACTATCTAAAACCAAAGATTGATTGCTTTAATCCTTAACCAAGATTTGACCCTTGCAAGCTTCAAGGTGGTGACCTAGTGAACTACAAAGTGAAGGTATAAGACTAAGTGTGTTAAGAAAATGAATATTATGAACTATGGAATGTAGGTTTGGGGTCATGTGATAGGAATACTAATGTGAAAAATGTCTAAAACAACCCAAGGATCAGTAATTAAGGAAGTAGACCAAAAATAATAGTTTAAAAGGGGAAGAATTAGTGTGATGAAAGGGTAATCAAGGATAAGTTAGAGTCAATGATTATGATTAGTTAAGGATAGAGAAACAGATTATGATGTTAATGAGGACTTATCCCTAATGCCTTTGTATCATGAGGTAAGTATGATTGTAATGGAGATTAAAGATGGTGATATTCAATAATGTGTATATGGTTGATACCAAGAATGTGTTGCTCAGTTCCCTGGTAGAAGGATCAGATTATGTTACACAGTCATCACTTTGTTCACAATAAAATAAATTTTGAGTATACTGTATGAACCCTATTTGAAAGGGATTAAAAGGAAAATTTGTTTGAAAGATGGAAGAGAGGGTGATGTTAAAGACTCTATAATGTGTTGAGATAATGAGAGAGAGTTTATAAGAGTCTTTGAGAAGGATGTGTTTGAAGATGAATAAGTGACAAGCATATACAACTGTGTATTCCCTATTTTGGGTTATGCATGCCAACCAAGAAGTGTTTGAAGCATAAAGAGAGGTATGAATAAGTGTTTAAGAGTTGTAATATTGTTAGGGAAATATTAATAATGAATGAGATAACCCTTTAGAGACCTAAAAATGCTTTTAAGTGTGAACTATCAGTCTAAAACTACACATAGGCAAAGAAAACATGCATAGTTAATTGTAATTTGATTGTTGTAGCCATAAAATGGATTGTATAAGAGATGTAACCTATTAAGAGAGTTATAGGAGTTGAAAATAGACCCTAACATGGAAGATGTATCTTTTGAAGTGACGTGGAACATGAGATAATGAATTTCAAGACCTCTTGGGCCTATGCAAGGCATGAAAACTGTAGGATTAGGATTTAGGATTTACAATGAGTATCAACCATATAAAATTAGTAAAATTTTATAATATTTATCTATTGAAGGTAATTTAAGTATTTAACCTAGTTTCAAACTTGTATAGTCTACAAAAGTATGTATTTTGAGTACTATGTTGTCTTGAGGGCTTATAAGACCTAATGGAGTAAGGGTAGTGAAGGAAAAGTAAATTTGTCTAAAGGAGTAGGGTAAGAAATGATTTATTAAGATAGGAGATCCAAAATGGTATAAAAATATGTGAACATTTTGAATTGGTTATATGTACATTTCCCAAATCTAGGAGCTTTATAAATTTGGAGGGTTAGTTGAGGGGTGCCTTAAAGAAGGAAGTATATTATGTCTTGGGAGTTATGTCAGGAAAGACAAGTATAAGTTGTATGGCCCAAAGAGTCCTTGAAAAATGTCATCATTTATTTTATAAGGTCTATTAGATAATCCCAACAAGGAGAAATGTCCAAAAAAAGGCTAGAAGCCTTGTGAAGACAAAGTAAGGATTGTGTGTAAAATACAAAGGCAAGGGGTGATCCAAAACATGAAAGGGGTATATATAGGTATAGTAGGATCCTTAAATACCATACATGTTTTGAGAATGTTTCTTTGGAACCTAAGTCTAATGTTGGTCCTTGAGACCTAACAAGTTTTCCTAAGAAAGAACTAACTAGTGTGTGAGTCCTTATACCTTGTTTCACTTATGATAGTCAATTTAAAAGTAGAAGGTTGTTTCTCATAAAGTGATGTATGGTTTAGATGAAAGGAATGATGTATAGAATAAGATTGGTTATTGAATGAGTATATTAGTTTTTATTTATACAGAAGGTAATGGCAAAGTGATAATATACAACCATCTTGAACAAAGAAACTCTATCTACACATACTAGCACTGTGTTGCCTATTTCAAGACAAAATGAATACATGAGTGTGAGAATGGATAAAGACATTGAATTTTTTATGTCTTATCAACATTTAAAAGAGATTAAGATCATGAGAGTAACTTTTAGAAAGTGCTCATAACCTCATGAATGCATATTGGATTCTTGGAAACATTTGACACAATCATACCCAACCTTACCCTCTTTACATAGTATGCCTTTGATGGAATATTTTTGTATGACTATTAACCCCATAAATGAAAATAAGTGTTAATTGTGATGTTCCTTCTTCAAGACAAATGTATTTTTCTTTATA
This sequence comes from Torreya grandis, assembly GCA_037957365.1. Lineage (NCBI taxonomy): Eukaryota > Viridiplantae > Streptophyta > Pinopsida > Cupressales > Taxaceae > Torreya > Torreya grandis. Next base: position 846,999 of record JARHVA010004096.1, on the reverse strand, counting down.
TATATGTATATTATTTAGTGAGCCTTCAAGGCAATATATGTGTGCTTGGATTCTATGTACATCTGTAGGGGTGGTAGGATTGTGATTATAGTCAACAAAATAAGATTTGGACAAAATATTTTAAGCAAAATAAACAAGATTCATTTTGAAGATCATTGTGATCCCTGAGTAATTGAGTAAGATGATCCCAAATACAAGAAACCTATGAGAAAGGAAACTTGGGTGAACATGTTTACATTTTAATGAAAATATAATTTGGTAAATGGAATCCATACTGAAATGGAGGCATGAAAAATTGTAGAGGTTATTAAAATACATAGCCTATTTACAATGAAATTACCTTGAGCACAATCGTAGATAAGGGAGAAACATTTCAATGTGAGGAATAACATTGGAGAAAAGAATGAACACCATCATAATGAATCTTTGTTGTGTTAGAATACAAAGGAATGTTTGGTAAAGCCTTAGAATAATAGAGGATATGATTTGAAGATAATTAGGTACAACACCTATAACAAGGTATACTTTGTCTTGAGGACATAGTCCCATTGTGAGGAAGATAAATCTTCAATTCTTGTCTTGGCCAGATGAACATGAATGGATAGTTTGAGTAGATTATTCCAATGAAAAACAAGATTATGAACCCATTGGATGGATTATAAGAGGTTTTAAATGAATCAAATGATCTTTGTGGTAGTTACAAACTTGTACGTCATAATGTTATGCATAGTCAATAGATAAAACAAGGTGTAAAGGATTATTGGAGGTGAATGCATCACGTGTAGTGTGAGTTATAAGATATATAAAGGTGGGTGAACCTTATGTTATAACATAGGTAGGGTTTAAAATAAATTTGAATCAGATTTGAATGTGGAAACCCTCTCATAACAGTGTGTACCCTATTTTACATAGACAGTCACCTGAGTTTCTATAGTTTCATGCAAGAAATGGATAGAATAAAGAATCTAGGCTATTGTGCAAGGTAAAGGGGATGAAAATAGACCCAATTGGATTTGATATTTTTAAGTTTTGTATACCTTAAGATATTATTTTTTTATACTAACATAACACTAAATTATGTACTTTACGTGCAAGTATAAGTGAGCACAAAATTATTGTCTTGTATTTTGTTATCCTGAGTAGCTATCCTAGTGGAACAATCCACATTAAAAGGGCTTTCTCATGGTGAAGGATTGGCTGCAAAAACCTTCCAAATCCCTTTAAAATGACCAAAACAATGCCAAAAGTCTATCAAAAATGTTTTCAATGAAGAGTAGTGTGTGTTAAGAGAAAAGGTGATTTGCCTCTTCATAATGAGTGAGTGGTTTATTTTATTTTATTTTTCACATTTTTCCTAAATATTTGTAGGATACAATTAAAATTTTGTAATATCCATATCCAATAAATTTTCCCACCTTACCTATGCCATATCCAAATATTGTTTCATATATAAGGTGCATTTGGGTTATATCCAACATGGGAAAATTTGATGAAGAGACTAGGTGAGCATCTAGTAATATAGTTTACATGCCCTAGAAGACTTTCCTTAACTCAATCATTGAATCTAATATATGGGCACGAGGTTAAATTGGTGATCCTGAAATACATTTTTAAAAATTATTATAGTTGATTTATGATTTTCAAATAATGGTATGAGACACATATTTTGTTCCATTTGTATGGAAAGTCTCATAATGGTAACGGTTATGTTACCACAAGAGTGGATGGTGATGATGTAAATTATATTATTATTTTTGGGCATTGTTTAAATTCTTTCATGATCCTCCAATGGGTAATATTTTCTTTCATTTGATCATCTTAGTTCATCCTAGTCCCCCAAGGGGTACTCTCTTTGCATTTACATGGTGAGATAAGGGAATCATAGAGAGCTTGGGTAAAAATAGTATTCCAAATAAGGGATAAAAGATGAGCACCATCATAAAAGTAATATAATTGAAGATGACTACCATCACAAAAGTAGTTGTTAAAAGGTAGTTGATGTAAAAAGTAGTTGTAAAAATAGGACTAAAGAGACTCTCCTAAGCATGAACAAGGTACTAAAGCTACTAACAAATGAAATAAACCTCAGAACTATTACATTCTTCATTTATATAATTTTAGTAACATCATTTATTTATATAATATTTATAAATTTGATTTATGTTTAAAACAATGGCTAGCTTTACCGCATTCCTCAGGGTAGGGTTCAAATATTATTCAAAAAACCCTTTAAGAGACTATAAATTTATGGAATATGTTACAACATGTGGGCAGTATAAAATAACTATTCACCTTGAAAAAAGGTATTTATTTTTCATTACATGTATTTATTGTTGTTACATGCATGTATTGTTGTTGTGTTGTCACTAAAACCTTCAAATGGCTATAATCAAGATGCATGATCTCTATTATGTCCACCCATATCTCACTTCATTGCCTTCTTAAGCTCATCATCCCAGACTTGTCATTTTGGATTATTACGAGGTGGGGTTGGAAAATGTGTCATCTACTATGACATACTCTAATATTTGCATCTATTTATATTTTTTATGAAGTCTTTATGTCTATGGGTGGAAGTTTCATGCCCATCGTACATTTTTTGGAATGGATGAGGCATTGGGTGTTGTGCATTTGATATCACCCTACTCTACACCTTATTGTAAACCTATGTCATATAGATTTTTAATAATTCCATAGTTTCTACACTTATATCCACTGCACAACATCTATCAAATATCTCTTGTGCTCCACATATCAGGGGGCCTCAACATCATCAACTCTGATAGTATACAAGATCTATTCATAAAGTGAAAATCATCCAGTTAGAAATGCTGAAAAATATGACAAACATATGACTGTAACTAGTTACTAGACTTACAATATTATCCCCCTCATTTGGTCTTCAGTGTCATCCACCAGATTTGTTGTAACACCTTCTAGTTCACGGCGTGATCCTTGCATATCCATATTTGATACACCGTGCATTTCAATGTATAAATCTCTAATATCCATGCCTTATCCCTAATTTTCAATTTGAACTTCATTATCCTTGACCTGGGCAATGAAAAGTAATATACAAACTATAATTACCTCAAAGTTGTCAATGCATATAGTATTCAAGGGAAACAAAACTTACATGGTACTCGATATTGATGTTGTTGATGCTCTCATTAACACCATGCATTATGGATGGATCCTCTAAAACTACCTGAGTTCTCATCTTTCTCATTAGGTCCACCTTGAGCACATGATTTCAAGTATATCCTTGGATTGAAAACAAACAATTGCACATCGACATAGAAGGTGTTACATTGAAGACGCGATAATGTAACATCTCATCTTTCATACTTTGTACCCATGTCATACGAGGGTCAATATTGTTAATATAACATGACAATATGAGATATTCAAAGTTCATACCCATGAAATATTTTCATGTATTTCTACTTTGAAGTTCTTATGGAAGATGGTGTCCTTACATGGTTGTATCTACCAATAATGTATGTAAACCAATGTTGTTAGTTGGTGAACCAACCAATCCACCCTATGATGTGTATAAGTCTTTACTATGATTAGGAAATGACATTTAAAATGGGAATGATAAGATTTTATAGATGCATTGGTGTCTTGCCCAGCATGCAGAAGTGTTTGACGACATCATGACCACATTCCAACTTTGTATGCCCAGTGTTGTTCCCAATATTCTACAAAGGCAGGATAAGAGGAGCAATATCTTTCTACAAACTTTTTGGAATCCCTTGTAGCCATGTCCTCATCAGCATAACTATGAATTATGAACACTAAGCCCTAAAACATCACGTGTCTAACATCATCATCTTTCACATTTGCTATCAAATTCTTCAACCACGTGCGATGAACATGCCAAATGCATAAGTAGACCTCATAGTTAAATGTCTCCCTAAATAACACAATAATTTTTCATAAGTAAATGGAATAAGGTGGGGATGGTGTCTATGAACATACAAATATGAAGCCCATGATGCATGTAGGAATAATGATGATTTACCTAATAGCTTTTATCTCTACACTAGCATCGTTAACCATGAAGGCATTGATTGTCCATTGAATGTCTTTCAAATCTTTGAAGAAGATTGTATTATGTCACTAGTACATGACTGAGACATAATGACCCATGCAATGGGCTGACCTTTATGTTTGGAATAAAATGCCAAAAGTGTGTAAAATTAGAACTATAAAAGATAATAATAAAAACATTGGAATAACTACTATTGTTACAAATATCAAAACAACTAATATTATCAACTACTCTTACAAACATTGGCACAATACCTTCATTGCATTCATCCCAAATGTTGTATCCATCACCAATAAGCTATTCTTCCCAAATCTCAATAACCATTCCAACTATTATGGGAGTTAGATGCCCAAGTGAAAGGGATTTCCCCATCCCCATCAAGATCTCCCCCATTATATCCCTGATAGAAAAACCACTTGTTGGGATTGGCTAGCACCAACTTCTAAACACTTGTATCATTAGCATTGTACACATATTTTGCCTCTTTGACCAATTTCTCTCTCTATTGTATATGTCATCCTTGCTCAAGAAACCATCTTGCTCTATTTCACCACTAAACAATACAAGTTTCTCATGCACCATCTCCTATTATTTAAGTTGGTTAGCATCAACAAAAATTCCTAACAATAGTAGCTTGTGAACCCATTCATTAAGTTTGGGGCTGATGTGAGGAGCAACAAAACATTTCTTGCTCTTGAACTATTCATATTGTTGGTTGTGACAATAGTTTTGGTCATTGTCCATGTGTTCTACTTGATTGTATGTGAGAAGCACATGATTGGGTCTACAAACCATGCATCATATGCTAAAATGATAATGACAACTACACATTATATGCCTTCAACCTAGCTAGCTACCCTTTCCTGACTTAAGCATTAAAGACTTGTCTTTAAGCATGGCATCAATTTCTCAAAAGTCATCGGGGCCATATGAACACCAGTACCTGCATGATTGTGGTGAACAAATAAATAGTCATGCAAGATGAAAATAAAATGTAAATGAATGGAACATAATAGAACCTAAATAGACACCAACTTGTAATGTAAAGTGTGAGGTGACTCACATGACATATTCAAAGACTATGGTGATCTTGATATCCTTTCTAGAAAAAATTGAATATCTCTTGTGATGTGAAACACGAAAATTTATAGGGAACAATGCCCTTCTCAATTCTCCTTTGATGAAGTCATCAACCTTTTCCAGCTCAACCCAGGAAACCCACAAGTCTTCCTCGTTGACATCAGGAAAATGGTCCACTTAATATAACTACACTCAAATAGACCCTTGTGTGTCTTCTGCAGTTCAAGGTGCATTATTTCTTCCCACCTTTTGCCATTGATTATAGCCTAGAAGGAGAAAATTTCATTGAATGAATTAGAAATGGAATTTTCACATTTTGAGTAAATGCAAGTTTCCATGTATTATAGAGGACTTTTCTCTTTCAATTGAAATCTATATAAAACCCTTCATAAAACATATAAAAATAAATGGATCAAAATGTAGAAATGGATAAAATAGTGCATGCAAAAGGTAGTTGTGTTTATAGATGACATTAAGTGGCATACACTAATTATGTGCATGTGGGTTAGGCCCAAGAATGTAATTTTTATATGAAGCCCATATCTTTAGGAAAGAGTTAAAAAAAGAAAAATTGCCAAGAAGCCCATAAAATAAAGACAAGGGTTGAAGAATAGGGAATTTGTTACAAAGCCCATAGAATCATGAGAGGATATAAAAAATAAATTGCTAAGAAGCCCACATGATAGTATTATTGCCAATCAACTAATCATTCGATGTATTTAATAAGAGGCATGAACATACTAGTAATTTATGGACAATGTGTGAAAGGAAATGCTAGTAGGTGACACAAGAAAAATTTGTACAACATATGTGTATTACACATTATATGAGCCCATATGGCATGTAATTTATCCCATTCAATTGTAATGGTAGGTTGCCTTATCAACCACAGTAAGGTCAGGGCATAAACCATATTGAATTATTTGAGCTTTAGTGTAGAAAAATAGGCTACCAATTTTATTTAAATGATTTCCTCATACACCACCACTACTATAATTCCCATGTACTGGACCACAATTTTTTGCCACTAAATTTAGGGAGGCCCATGAGAAGATAGAACACAATTATGAAGCTAAATTAAATCTTCTTCTTCATTACATGTACAAAATTATACCAAAAGATGTCATGATCAAAAATATTCTTCTTCATTACATGTACAAAATTATACCACCATCCCATGTCAATTGTTTACAACTAATCTTAGTAGTACCCATCATGATCATGGGCATTTCTATCCTCCTCATATTCTTCTAATGGTGTTGTAAAATGACTTCTTCACCACATTGCGTCTTCATATGTAAGGTCATCCAACACATGTTCATGATCTAATTCAAGACTTAAATCTGGAGAATTCTATAATTACACATAATTATCATGAAGACTGTCACACATTCAAATTTTAAATCTAATCACAAGGTGATATGTACAAAATAATGTCGTTAGCAAGAATGTTGTATAACTAGTTCTATCAAAGTACATGTCAAACCAACTTTTCATCATGGGATTCAATGATATTTCATGCTATAGAATAATTAATTCTGATAAGCTATTAAACTTAAAAATTAAATCCAGCATTTTCATTTGTCAACGTGACCAATTTCCTTTTAACAACTCCAAAATAAAAGCATTATTAGTATTCCATCAAATCTTGGTAATGTGATTTGCATTAGTAGCCCAAGAAGGTGGCAGCCGACAAAAAATTTCATTTAATTTAATTACAACTTGATCTAAGTCTCTTCTTGTTACATATCTAAGTTAGATTAGGGAATTCCATAAGTGACTGAAATTCTAATTAGAGAGGGTTTAACTACCAATATGATAAATATCAGATTACCATTCAACACTAATACTTTACAAGTATTTTATAGGCCTTCATACTAAGATGGAGCCATAATGTGCATGTGAGCGTAATCTCAACCAAGAGATAAAGGGCTTCACCTCATATCCTAGATAGTTTAATGCAACTACATGCTCTTAATATAACCTTAATTTGATACAAGCACTTGACACTAGATATATAAGGGAAAAATTAAATCAATGTGTAACTCCTTTGATTGAATGTCAAGACCTTTTGATAATACATGATAAAATAAGCATAAGAGACCCTACTTATAATAGGTTTGGATGAGAATATGAATGATTAAATGACCAAGCGTTGTGTGTGTGTGCATGCACGTGTGTGTGGATGCGCACTCCTCAAGGGCATATATAAATGTGGGTTGAACTTAAAAGATAATAAAAGGGGAAAATCAAGGGACAAAAGACCTGTAAATTAAGGGGGATAGCCATATGGCCTAACCAAGGAAAAGACACTAAAATAATATTTTGGACATTTTGAGACCATTTAGAATTGTACAAAGGAAAATGAATAGTTGATATTTAGGTTTTCATACAATTTTCATCTGATGAAAATATTATTATATCAAAATAGTGTTCACAGAAATTCAATTTATGAGGAAGACCTGAGTTAGGGGATGATGATGTAAGGCCCAAAAAAATTGAAGTCTACTAAAAATATCGAAACGTATGCACATAGACCATATGTGATAAAACATGAAACATACCTAATGTAAAAGGGTCTTGTACTACAATTAGGTGTATACAATAACACACAAATATAAAAGGAGAGATGGGTCATCAATTATAAATCATATCATTTATAAATTATATAAACTAACTAATAAAATTTATGCGATCACAAATGTTGATTTTATTTTATCGCCGCCATATCGTTATTGTTATGTGTTAAGAATATGAATATATAATATTGTACATTAGCAAACATAATGTAGGTTAAAATGAATTCATTCAAAATTACATTTCAAATAAGACATTACAATAGAAAAAGGGGATATTTAACATAAAACACAAGAGTTAAGTTTTTAATATCTCTCTCCTAACAATTTTTTATTGTTAAGTAGATTAATGGGTATGTTTGTGCCTCTAAAATTGAGATTGGAGAAAAGAATTGTGTTGATGAATCTTAAGGAGGCCAACTCTATGTTGGTTTATATATCTAATGAATAGAGCTACACATATTTGACCTTCATAATGAATAAGATCTCTTATAGAGTAGTGATTTACTCTAAAGATGCAGTAAACCCTTCCATGAATGTGATAATAAATTGGAAACATATATACATAATGTTCCTTTGACTTTGGTTATTTACTACCAATTTTAAAATTACATTTATGTGTGGAATAAAGTGATTTGACTTCATGAAATGCTAATGAGAGCATACTAGTGATTGCCCCAAAACAAATCTCAATCCAAAAAGAAGAATGGTGTATTTGAGATTTTTAATAAGTCCATCTTCTATTTCAAGATAATGAAAAAAGTAGCGATCCATTTTTTTAGAATATTTTCTATGGTTTTGTCGAAGTTTATTTATATAATATTTTTATATAACATCTCTTATGCATTTAAGAATATCAACATGTATTGTGCCTTGATGGAAAATGTATTAGGAGGCACATGATTGATATCAATACCAATTCCCTACTAAAAAAAAGTTGATTTAAAATAAATGGGAAGAGGGTATTGTATATGGGATTAATATCAACACCATAAGCCTCATGGGTATTCATGTTACACATCTATCCCTATCATATATTTTATATAAAATCAAATCAAATCAAAAAATTTACCTCATCCCATTCATTTGAAATCTCTCTTAAAATTTGTATGACAATTGTAATATACGGTTATCATCAATAATTACAATATAACTCCTAATCTAGAGATTGTATATTAGAAGACATATTTACAAATTGCATCTGATATGGTTCATGTTTTAGTAGTTTTGACACTTATTTATTGTAGAGCAGGAGATTAACCCACACATTTGAGGAATTAAAGAGTAATTTGAGGGATTAACTTAGTAGTTAACTCAACACCATAGTAGTTCAATGTCGTCTAGTGTAGGTAATAGGAATATCTAATCTCAAAGGCTTGTATTATTGGTTTCTCTTAACCTAAGCCATTTTATTAATGAAATTATTAAATCCATTATTTTCAATTAAACAATACTTCTGATGTTATTACTAATTTTTTTTCTTCATTAAATTTGGATCTTTCAATTGGGGTCCTTCCCCTTTATATTAATTCCCCAAAAAAATGTATAATTATCAAATTTCCCAACCAACAGGAAATCCCTATGACAATAGTGGTGGGCATTGCCCCCTCATCCCTAACAACATTAGAAAGAGTGATAAGTTTCATTTATCTGTTCTAATTAGACTCCGTAATGTATCAATAAACTAGGTGGAGATTTTATTTTATGTGGCAACATAGTCATAATTTATCACCATGCACAATGATATGTAGGAATGAAGAGATGAATCAGTAGACTAAGCCATTGTATTAAAAAAAATGAAATAGATATATTTTAAAAAGATGTTTGTAATTTCCTCCATAGTGCATTGTCTTAGCTTTCTATAGTGTGTTGCTTATCTAATTCAACCTTTTGATTCTATTTGACACGTAGGTTATTTGGCTTGGGGATTTGAATTATCGTCTTGCACTTCATTTTGTTGATAGTAAATAATTGGTGAAAAAACAAGAGTGAGAAACTCTGTTGTAGAAAGATCAGGTAGGTACTACATTTTGAATGAATCTTGAATAAAATGTACACAATCTTCATATACAATGTTAAATTGTAGAAATAGGTACATAATTATGAATGAATCTTTAAAATTATTTTCTCTTTCGAAACCCTAGAAACTCAATAAAATCTTGAATGTTCCATGGCAGCTTCAAACTGAGAAGAAAGCAAGATAGATATTTGAAGGATGGTATGGATTCAATTTTTTCACATTTATAAAAAAAACTATGGGATTTATTTCCTTGTTTAGCTTATTCAATGACCACTTGCCCTTGTATGATCACAAATATGAACAAATATGTCCTAAATAAGTTAGGGATTCAGATTTATGTAGGTTCATATGCACCATTATCTTTTATGTAGGGTCATATGCACTATCATTTTAATAAAGTAACATTTAGCTTTGTTTTCTTTTATCTTATAAAATGACCATTTATTAAAGGATATTCTATGTTTGAACAATACAACTCTGTTTCCTTTGAAAAGGAGGACTGAGTATGTGTTTTTTATGATAAGAACAACTGGTAAACTACATGTATATTCCCAAAAAAACAAAACATTTCATTGTTTAGGTGTAGAGTTTACTATGCGAAACCATTTCTAGAGTGATAAAAATAAAACCATTATTGTGAAAAACCATTATGATACAGAATAAATAGAGGATATGATTTGAAGATAATTCCCAAAAAAATAATACACATTGAAAGTGAGTGAATAGAATAATGACCTAGAAATGTCTACACTAGTTGTAGAAACGCAATTCTCCTCCTAAAAAATGCAATGAATGAACTAGATGACAACAACAAATGCTCAATGATAACTATCTTAACAGATGTCCAAAATGTGATATAAAGCAAAAATAGGGCAAGAAGGATGAGCTTAAGCACAGGCTAGTCAATGGTAAGGTCAAACATTTCAAAACTCCTGCTCATTTTTCTCACTTTGTTCTAATCATGGATTATGATTAATCGTAGATTATGACTAACAACTTTGTTCTAATTTTGGTAGGGACAATACCACAAATTGTTAGGGGGGCACATTTAATGCTAATCAAGTTAGGTATTGAATTTTTGCCAAATTTTTCACTGGTGATGTTGTCAACTAACACACATCGGGAGTTGGCATGTGCTAGTTAAGCTCATCAGTCATCACTTAGCATAAACCAGTCATTTTTCCCTATTATTTTGAGAAAACAGAGTAGTGCATGTTTTAAACAATGATCAATATGCATAGTTAGTAAAACATTTACCAAAGTAAATAACAAGAATTTTAACTATCTAGTAAATTAATAATATTTCATGAAAATTGATTGGTTGGATTTTTCTTATGTTATGGCTATCTTCACACTTTTCAACACACTATTTATTTCTTTATAGTCATTTTGGCTCGATGGTAGGGTGCATTAATGCATTGTAGGTTTTTAGAATGGCAATGGTTTTTCATTGAAGTGGATGGGTGGTGAACAGCTTGAGCTAGAAATAACTCCATGTAATAATAGCACCATCATACACCTTCACTCTATCATTTTCTTCAATTATTTCATGTCATTGTCCGCTGTTATCAATCATTTTCCAGTCTTTTTCTTTCTTTGATCGTGAGAATCTGATGTTTTGTAGTTCCAACTTGGTTTTGATCATTTCCTTCTCTACATTCTTTGATCCTTAAACTAGGCCAACATGTATTTTTGATGCTTTGGTTCAGCTTGATTTTCAATTTTTTCTCTTTCTAATCTTATCAAGATATAAAGGCAAAAATGACAAGGATGAAGAAGAAAAGGTGTTTTTTTGGGGAAGATGGATCATGTCAGTTCAAGATCTAGATTGCATCATTAATGATAATAAATCATGGGTTTCGTTTATACGGTGGGGCTTCACCTTTAGAGGGGCTTATGTCTTCGTAGTATCTAGCTTAATAATTTTGGGCCATGGAAACATAATGTAAAATACTCTAATTTATAATGTCTATAAATATGCCTAACAACTTGCCTTGATTCAATCCCTAACTATCCCGCAAATTTTATCTTCCCAATTCAACTGAATTCACAGTTCTATATTTTGGATAACTTTACATTTCATTAAGCCATTTAAAATTATTGAATAATCAAATTTGTGCAGGGCCTTTTAGATTACATTGTGAAGGAACTAGAGGCCTTTGTGAAGAGTGAAGGTGATGGTTTTTAGCCTTATTCACGAAGCTAAATAGAGCTTGGTTTTACTTTTTCGTTTCGAATGAAGCAGTTATTTGTTTCCTCGGGCATACTCATCAATTAGACAAAAGGATTTGCTATTGCAGATGAAGTTAGTTTTATCTTTTACTACATGAATCAAGGTTGATAAAAAAAGTTCCATTTGTCATGTTTTTGATCTTCCAAATCAATAGACAGAGAATTAACGGAAAAATTGTTTCAGAAGTTTCATAAATTGTATTATGGTCCATAATTTCCAGATTTGCAGGGTTGTTTTTTATATATTTTTAAGGCATTTCAATATTATGAAAGTGTTGGTGTAGAATATTCATTATTCCATTTAGTTATTAAATGGATAATTACGACATTTGTAGCTTTAGCTTACTTAGGTGTGATAAGAGGTTAAGTGGGTGAGAGGGTGAGTTCCACTTAGAGTTTCACCTGGAGTTGAACTGAGTGCCACTTTGAGTAATCCTATGAGTTCCACAATGAGTTAAACTCAGTATAACTATGAGTTCTCCAATGAGTTAACTCCCCTACTCATTTATATTCTTTTTCACCATGTTATTGTAATTGAGTAATGCAGAGAAGATGCTTGGTAAGCAAGGCATTTAATACAGAAGGCAATTATTGCACATCTTCTTGCATGTTTTTGAATACAAACAAGGTCATCATTATCATAGAATTATTTGATTTCTATTTTATATTCTCTTGAATTAATCCAGAAGAATTTGCATATTGCAAGTATCGGATTTTGCATGTATTTTATTGGCATTATAAACTTAGTTTTGCAAAGCTTAGAAGAGGACTCATCGACCCAGTTTTTTGCTTGGTCAAGGGTTTGAAACTTGTGGAAGTGTTAAGCTAATACAGAATTTTATGCCATTGGAGCCTACTATTCCACCATTGCTCGCGTTCTTTGTCTACAAGCCTAGCCACGGACTCTTGTTTTGATTCAGATCTTCAAATCATAGCCTCTCTTATGACCTACAATTGCATCTGGTCTTTGTAGGAAGATTTTTTTTTAACTCTAAATACTAGAGGAGTAACAGTGAGCAGCTGAAGATCTGACATCCTTTGGCATCGACAGCTCATTCTCCTTCTATTTATGGCTTGTTGATTTGCACATCGACCAGTTTGAGACTATGACTTGGGTTTGCCTGCCAATTCACCATGCACGGCTTGCACCACGGCCTCACCAGTTCATGATTATACAAAGCGTTAGATGGTTCTGTGATCGCTTGATCATCTAGATGGATAATTTAGCAATCCAGTCAGGTATGACAAGGTAACGATACTGAAATAGAATTATAAAATTTATATCAACGTCTTATGTGGATGATGATCAGTTTTTGCATTTCGATTGAAGGGTTAGTAGACCTCTATCTTTTCTGCCTCTCTGAGGCTCCTTTATGGTCTCCACGACTTGCATGGTGGTTTCCTTATACTCATTACTATTGTTGCTTACCATCCTCAGTTGAACTGAAACTGTCATGATTTATTGTAGCTCAGATCTGTGCTTAGATTGATGTGATCTGCATTTTTTTTACTACACAAACCCCTCTTTTTCAGCGGTTAAGCGATGGCCATGGAGCATGCAACTCAGATTGAGAGAACCCTATGTCTTATCTCTACTTGTGCATGATATACTCCTAGAATAAATCACAGGCAGCCAGCGGTTCGTAGAGGCAGATAAGAGGATAAGAAAGCAGAAGATAAAGACCTGTTAGTAAAGCAGACCTGTGCATGCAGATCTGACATGTACATGCAGATCTGACTGTGCATGCAAACAACCTTACAACTCCTCGAGCTATCCTTACGTGAATTATGGGGGCAATGACTCACTAAGTTATAAAAGTTAAAACACTAAATACTGCTTTAAAATAATTAAAGGATTAAAGCATGTTTTATTTCTTTTTGAAATAGCTTTGCATATTTTTTTCATTAGAAACCCCTTGTAAGAATCTTTTTTAGAAAAGTCCACGTAAAGGTGATTGGGTAGGTGTTTTTTAACTTTTGTTAATGTGAAAAGGTTCATTGTTTAGTGTTGATTTCAACTGGGGGTTATACATCATGCTTTGTTTTTAAACTTGATGAGTATATAAATTTTAAGTGCAATTTAATTAAATAAGGTCTTTTGATTGGTAACTCAGAATTGAGTGCCACTTTTTTCAAAAGTGCATATTTTTTCATTCTCTTTTCATTGGTCTATTTTTTTTTTGTGAAAATCACTAAAGTTACAAAGTGCCATGTTCGGGGTCGAGGTGGCGAGGCGTGGCAGGGGGGGAGGAGAGCGAGGGGGGCGGGGGGTGTTATGGCTTCTACTACTTTCGGCAACATACTTTGTGCACTAATTGCTCTCATCTATATGGACTCATTTTCAGCTCAGTTCGAAGTCCATCTCTAGAGTGTGCACCATTGTTTACCCATTATAGCTCTGATTGCTCATTTGGAGCATTCTCAATTATGTCTGATGTCCCTTTCATGAGTGTGCTTTAGGATTTCATTACAGAATATTTTGTGTAGTTGTGCACTTCCTTAGTGTGTTCTCTTGGTCATGTCGACCCCAAATGCGAGATTCCAAATGAGGAGAGTTGTTTCATCTCCAATGATCTTTCTTGGGAAGGATAACTATGCTTTGTGGTATGCTTATATGAAACAATTATTCACGTACAAGAATTGTATTCCATTTCTATATGGACATATTAATGCACCCACTAATCTTTTTCGATTCGATAAGTGGACTAATACTTGTGACAAGGTTTTTTACACTCTATTAATACATGTTTCCATAGATCTTCATTGCCATGTGGAATATACAAAGTGTTCATGCACTATTTGAAGCATCCTACAGTGTCTTTTCGGAGATCCTATTGATACCTATGACACTCCTCCTCCTCTACTTCCTATTGTCTCTTCTAGGACTGTTGAACTATCACCACCTACTTTTAATTCTTGTGATGATACATCCATAGTGGATAGTGTTCTTCCTTCTGTCAAGCCCCCACTATAAGACAAATTCTACCAAACCTTAGTTATCTCATTATTGATTTTACATTCATTCCTGTGAAGATTGTTTATCTTCCAGAGCCTTCATAGACTTGCATTTCTAAGAAATTTACTATTTATAGTATGAGTACACACAAAGAGAGTATTGATGACTCATATGTTCATGTGGACATTCATCTTGTAGACCAGTCTTTAGTTTTGACAGTTGTTGAGATTTGTTCTCCTATTCCCATGGACATTCTTTCATTAAATGTTCCATGCATATCTTATTCTCTGGTTGTTCTCTCTCCTTCATTGCATGCTTATTCAATTCCATCTTATACATTTAGTCATGTGATATTTGACCAAACTTTGGCACATTTGAGCACTTACAAGGAAACATTTCAGCATTTTCCATAGATCTACATCATGATTCCTATCTACATTCCACATGAGTGGGAATTTAGTAGTTTGACAACTCATGATTTCTTTATTTTGAAAAGAAGAGATAAAATTTATTACAGGGGGACCTACTATAGCATTTGTCATGCGACATTCTATACATATAATCTCTCTTTTTTTTGTTGAGGCACACATCCTTCATATTTTGTAGGATACTATGATCATCTTTATGTACTTGGGTAACTCATCAGGCCTCATTTTTAAGACCCAATTTTATTTTCCACCTAAGCTATAATTAAAAGGGGCGGGGAGGGAGGGAAGGAGTGTTGGTGTGGGCTTTCTAAACCTACCTTCTTTTCTTTTTGTCTCTTTTTTTTGGGGGGGAGGGGGAGTTTTTTTCCACTAGGTTTTCTCCTTTTACTCCACTTATTGAGAATTGCATTGTATGTAGGTACCTCATTAAGCCTTGTTATCGAAACCCATCTTTTCTTTTCCACCCACCTAAGCTATGCTTAAGGATGGGTATTGGTGTAGGATATTCATTATTTCATTTCCTTATCAAATGGATAATTTCTACACTTATAGCTTCAGCTTACTTAGATGTGATAAGAAGTTAAGTGGGTGAGAGGGTGAGTTCCACCTACAGTTTTATCTGGAGTTGAACTAAGTGCCACTGTGAGTTTTCTTATGAGTTTCATAGTGAGTTACATTCAATCTAACTATGAGTTCTCCAGTGATATTCCTACTCCTTTATATTCCTCTTCACCATGATATTATAATTAAGTAGTGTAGAGTAGATAATTTGTAATCAAGGCATTTAATATAGAAGGCAATTATTGCACATCTTCTTGCATGTTTTTTACTATAGACAAGGTTACCATTATTGCAGAATACTTGTGTGCTCACTCTACCAGAAGATCACCTACTGGCTTATTCTAACATAAAGATTTTTTGTCAGGGAAGTCCAAGAACAAACACATCTCTGTTTTGATTCCTCTTGTTGGATCTTGCTCCTCAAAAAGAGCACAGTATGATTACCAAATATAAGAAATTATAAATGCGGAAATAACCAAAAATACAAGTAGCTAGAATTCACCAATAGCACAGAATATGAGAGACAATACACTATCTTGTATTAACACTTTACAGAAAAGAATACAACAAAGAGCCGCCACACTCTTTCACCTTACAGAGGTTTGCCACACCTCAAGTGTACAGTAATTCTTCTCACACAACACTCTCTTACACAAAAAATGGTCCCAACAACCAACTCACAAATAGAATTGGTGTTCACCTCTCCAACTAGTCAGTAATAACCCTGCCAGTTCACCAAGCACTCAATAGTACTTCAAGTTGATCTCCCATGAACCTGTAACCTACAATTCAATAGACCATACTCACATGTAGATCTCCTATGAGCTTGCAACAACCTGCAACTCAATGATCTTACAATGGAAGCAACTTACTTGCCTTCCTTTCTATCTCATACCTTAAATTACAATACATGCCAATGGGTCTATAAATAGATCTCTAACTCAAACACTAACTTAGACTCTTAATTTAGACAATTATCCTCGCAACCAAAGACTCTAACTGGCCTTTACATGCAAACACTTCGTTCACTTAACTAACTGTCCGTGTAATGTGTAGTTCTGGAACACACAGGCGACCGACGTCGGTCCCTGCTAGTCTGGTTCGGCTGACTCCCTGCCATCACCGGTGGCCTTCTGCACTGGTCACGACCGACATCGGTCCTACTGCTGACGCCGGTGCTCCTGGATCTTAGCAACCTTCCTGTTCCACCTGTTTGCAAAGAGTTAAAGCTTTTAGCTCCACAACTCAACAATCTCCCACTTGGAGATAAACAGCTGCAACCTGTACCTGTACCTATACTCTGTCTAGTTTGTTCCCTTGGCTTTGTATCCCTCCTCAAGATCACTCTTGAAAACCAACCACCACAAACCTGTAGTGCAAAACCTGTCATCCAAATCACCTGCCACATCCACATCTACAAACCATGTAGAAAATAACCTGAACCTGCATAGCATGTGCACCTTCTGCTAGTCCCTGTAAGAATCCAATGAACTGTCCTCCAATGGTTCTCTCCCAGATTGGCTCCAGCTTGTGACAACTCCCACTGCTTGGGAAAACTCAGGTTTAGTACATACCATGCACTCAACCTCATTATGTGAATCAAGACACCTGTTCATAGAACTGTCCAACCATCGGTGTGCTAACCGGTTTCACACAATCATCCTAAAACAAAGTCAACATGTGACCTCCCATGTCTCTAGAACACACTCATGCCAAAGAATCTTGTTGCTCCCAGATTCTCCATGACAAACACCTGAACTAGCTTTACCTTTAGTTCAGCAATACCTGTATATGTAACCCTGCAACAAGCACATCATACAAAAATAGGATAGTGTAGCTAATACTATCCAACCTGGTAAAGAGAAACACAATGACCAAACCTCCATTGCCCTATAGCTAATACAAGACCATATACCCTGATCTTCCGTCTCACGTATCCATTTTCGCTCTTCTTTATCCTGAACATCCATTCGTCTCTCAGTGCTTACTTCCAGCTGGCCACTCTACCCAAAACACCTATTTGGTTCTCCTCCAAGGAATCACATCCTCATCCATGCCTAGCTCCCACTGTTTCCTGGATCTACCTATTCTGCTTCTTCAACAACTTCCTGGTCCTATGCCATAAGTGAGCAACAAGTAGTGTAAAGAAGGGAAATGACAAATTTAAGAACTTACTTACACCTTCAGTTCTCCATATGGGCGCTTGAGACTCCATGACAGCTTGCTGTCCACCCAAAATTTGTCTCAGTAACCGATGCCGGTCACATCTCAGTTTGCAGACAACCGAAGTCGGTTTCCTGCGATTGCCACCTTGCAGACGTCAGTTTCCCCTGGCCGACACCGATCAATATCTGCCCTGAGTCACCGACGTCGGTCTGCGCATAGCCGACGTCGGTCCCTGTCTGGACGCCGACGCCGATTTTCCTGCCGACGTCAGTCTCTGTGTTTTTCTTGTGAGACCTGACTTTTTCCTATGAGCTCTTTTTGGATCAAATCCTTGTCCAAATCACCCTTGCTCTGCTCAGAATTCTTCTGCATCTTGTACTGAACTCTGTCCGTCTCCTTCTCCTTGAAAAACAAGGCTTTCCTATTCTTGTCACTAACATCAGATTCCTCAAGAAATGTTACCTTCTTCTTCTGCATACAGAAATCACGATCCATACCATCCAAATCCAAAAGCATATCCTTTGACTCAAGAACAAGCATCTCTTTCTTATCTGTGTGACCAAGCCTATCAAGCCACATCTCTGAATCTACAGCTGAAGTAGAAAACCCAGAAAGAGAATCAATAGTACAAGTAGATAGATAAAGCGTACCTACTTTCTTACCTCTAGCTACAACAAGTGTACCCTTGGTAACCTTCCAAGAGTCTGCTGTGAGAGTTACTGTACAACCCTCATCACCCAAACTTCTAACAAAAATCAAATTCCACTCCAGAACTGGGACATGCATGACTTCTTTTAACACCCATGTGTTACCTGTCTGCAGTTTTAGCTTCACTTTCCCTTTGCCAACAATTTGACAAGGCTTACCATCCCCTACATAAATTTCTCCAAAATCTCCCTGGACATACTCATGAAAAAATTCCCTATGTGGGGATGCATGAAAAGAGGCACCAGAATCTAAAATCCAAGATTCTACTTTATCCAAAGAACATACCAGAGCATCCCGTGCAGCATAATCTGCAACATCTGCTTCTTCATGTTCTTTATTTTGATCTGTACCTGATCTGCAATCTCTCTTTAAGTGTCCTTGCTTTCCACACTTCCAGCAGGTTATTCTGCCATACCTGGACTTGGATCTTCTGCCTGTCTTGGACCTTGATCTCCCATGCTCTATCTTTTCTCTTTGCCTTCCTCTGCCTTCAACACTCAAAGCATTTCTTGATGATTCACCTATGCTATTCCTGCGTATCTCTTCATTCAAGATCACACTTACAACATCATCCACTTTTAAGACTTTTGAAGGAGACACAGTATTAGAAACTGCCATTACCAAACCTTCCCAACTTTCAGGTAATGAACACAAGATTAAGAGAGCTCTAATTTCATCATCAAATACAATATTGATTGAACTTAACTAGTTTACCAAACCATGGAAATCACTAAGATGGCTATGAACAGATCCACCTTCCAACATTTGCAAATTAAATAAACACTTCATAAGAAATACCTTATTAGAAGCTGAGGGTTTTTCATATAAATTTGCCAAAGATTCCCTCAACTCCACCGTTGTCTTACACTGTGATAAGCTGGAAATCACAGATGATGCAAGACTCAATCTAATAGATCTCAGAGCCTTCCGATCAAGAATCTCCCATTCTTCATCTTTCATATCCGAGGGTTTGCAAGTAACCCCTCCCAGCGGTAAGTACAAATCTTTTTGATACAGATAATCTTCAATCTGCATCCTCCACAATTGGTAGTTCTTGCCATTAAACTTTTCCATCCGTAGCTTACTGTCTTCTGTCATTGCTCAACTCCCACTCAAACAGAAACCCTGTGAGTACATGTAATCAAAACACACTAACCAGATCTAATCCAATCTGTTAGTATCCCAACCAAAAGCTCTGATACCACTTGTCAGGGAAGTCCAAGAACAAACACACCTCTGTTTTGATTCCTCTTGTTGGATCTTGCTCCTCAAAAAGAGCACATTATGATTACCAAATATAAGCAATTATAAATGCGAAAATAACCAGAAACACAAGTAGCTAGAATTCACCAATAGCACAGAATATGAGAGACAATACACTATCTTGTATTAACACCTTACAGAAAAGAATACAACAAAGAGCCGCCACACTCTTTCACCTTACAGAGGTTTGCCACACCTCAAGTGTACAGTAATTCTTCTCACACAACACTCTCTTACACAAAAAATGGTCCCAACAACCAACTCACAAACAGAATTGGTGTTCACCTCTCCAACTAGTCAGTAATAACCCTGGCAGTTCACCAAGCACTCAATAGTACTTCAAGTTGATCTCCCATGAACCTGCAACCTGCAATTCAATAGACCATACTCACATGTAGATCTCCTATGAGCTTGCAACAACCTGCAACTCAATGATCTTACAATGGAAGCAACTTACTTGCCTTCCTTTCTATCTCATACCTTAAATTACAATACATGCCAATGGGTCTATAAATAGATCCCTAACTCAAACACTAACTTAGAATCTTAATTTAGACAATTATCCTTGCAACCAAAGACTCTAACTGGCCTTTACATGCAAACACTTCATTCACTTAACTAACTGTCCGTGTAACGTGCAGTTCTGGAACACACAGGCGATCGACGTCGGTCTCTGCTAGTCTGGTTCTGCCGACGTCGGCTGACTCCGCGCCGTCGCCGGTGGCCTTCTGTACTGGTCACGACCGACGTCGGTCCTACTGCTGACACCGGTGCTCCTGGATCTCAGCAACCTTCCTATTCCACCTGTTTGCAAAGAGTTGAAGCTTTTAGCTCCACAACTCAACAATTTTATCATAACAATTTCTTATAGCTTGTTGTAATAATATATATTTCACATCACCCTGCTTTTCTAATAATTCTTTATGGCATTAATCGGGGGTAGAATATGGTTATATATAATGTCGAAATGACAAGATCCAAAATGAGTTATCAGGGGATTGTCAACATACTTATGGTTTACTTTCATCATCTCCATTAGCATCAACAGATGAATAAAATTTAACCAAATTTGGACAACTAAAAAGGAAATGAAGATTTTGTGATTTTTTCAAAACAAGTATTATTTTAATATTTGTTCTTGTGATGCATCCCTATCACTATGCATGCTCAGGAAAACCTTATAATAATCACCCGCACCTCAATATGACAACTTGATTTAACTAAAATTAATTATGTTAACAACAGTTGTTCTTGTGCTTTCCAAAGCAAAATTGATACTACCCTGTAGGGACTTGGCACCTCATGCCCCTTGTTTGGTTTGGTGGCTACTATGATTTGATCTTGGACCATCTATTTTGGGGGCATGCTAATGATGGATAGTCATCAGCTTGCATTTCTGTGTGGCTGTCTTTTCAAATTTCAAATTTTCAATTTGACTATCTTTTTTGGGTTTGAATCAAGCAACACTTTTTATAATGTGACACTTGGAGTTGGTTCCTTGAAGACTTGGGTCCTTTTGGTCTTCCTGTCATTCTTATTTTATGTTTGGAATGTCCTCTTGGGGATCGGTTCCTTTTGTTGTTCTAATTTAGAGGCCCGCTATGAACCTTTGAGGTTAGTATGGCTCTCTCAATTTACCATTAGTATCATTTTATTAGATTTGGGTTTCATTGGATCGATACATAAGGATTTATCTCTCTTCATTGATTTTGGAGAATTGGACCTCAATTCATATGTTTAGGCTAGTTCTTGATCAAGTCAAAATCGATCTGATTAGTCACCTGGGGACCCCAATGGTTCTTTTGAGACATGGTCCTCTTGCTCCATTAGTTTAGGTTGGTTTTCGGTCCAACTAAAACTAGATGGTTCCTGCACTAGTCAAAAGTAGTGATTGTTCTTTCTTTAAATACCTCGGCCTCCTTCTATGCCCACGTTGGTTCTAGATCCAATAAAATTCCAAAATGTAGGGTCCTTTGAGGGATCATGTTGATTCTTTTCGAGACCTAGGCCTCTTGCTCCATTTGCCCAAGTTTATTTCTAGTCCATCTAAAATTCGCTAGTTCTCACACCAGGGAAAATTGGTTGTTGCTCTTTTTGTTATTTTCTTCCTTTAGTTGGGTCTTTTATGCTCTCTTATGTTGTTTCCTTTTTTGGTAGGGTCCTTTTTGTCTTCCTGTTTAACTACTTCTTCTATCTTTTTTTTTAGTGAGAGATCCGAACTCCAAATATATCTGGGTTGGGTTTCACATCAATAAAAAATGAGCTTATTTTAATTAGAACAAAGATTTTGGAAAGAACCAATCTTAATTTAATTTTTAGTTGTGCTAAATGATTAGAATCTTTCTATTAAATCACATTTTAAGTAAAGAATTTGAAATTAATTATATTTCCTATCCATATTAATGAGTTGAGACAACAAATTTAATTTAAATAATATTAAAATGTGTCGTTATTATATATTTTAAAATACTTTAATTAAAAAATTTATTATAATAAAATTATATTCTCAAATATTTTAATAAGAGAAATATAACCAAATCTATTTTTTCCAAAAATATTATTAAATATAAAACCCTCAGTTTTTTAATATTATTATAAATACAAACTAATTTATAATCAATACGACTAATAGAATGTAACCTATTTTATTTTTAAGGTGTTAAAATAAAATTTAATATTATCATTCAAAACTCTCTCAATTCGTGTTAATACATTAAAATTATAAAATAAATTTGAATCGAATTAAGAATATAATAATATTTTTTTATTATGTAATCTCTTTTCATATTAAAATTATAAAGTATTCTTGAAATTATGAATCAAATTAAGAATATAATAATGATTTATTATTATGTAATTTATTTTTATAGATATAAGACTATTTGTTGAGATTTTATTTGTAAAATAAAAAATTTATTAGTATTTAGTGGTATTATTGTTTTCACTTGAAATAGTTAATTTGTATTGGAAAATGTTTTAAATTATTAAAAATTTATTATAATTTCATAATGTTTGAATAAAAATTTCAATAATTTATTTATTTTTATCTCATTAATTGTAAATTATGTAAACTATGATTAATATGTATGTGTTGCTTCCAATCAAATTCTTCTAATTTTTCATGAATTCAAATTTTTCAATATTTATTATATTTTTAAATATTTAACGTATGCATTTTATAAAGATATTAATTTTATTTCAATTTCTATGAAAAATTGAAAAGCAAGAAACATTACGGTTATAACTTCCACGGCAGAGAATAAAGAATTTAAAAAAATCATTCTATAAATAATAAAAAATCAATAGACATTTATTATGGTTGCAACTTTCAATGCGGAGAATAGATAATCAAAAAAATCAATGCATTTCCCCTGTCACCATGCAAGACACTTGTGAGTCATTTCATACTCTGTACAGGGTATGAATTTGACACTCGATAATGTTTGTCATTAATTTTATTTTATAATGGTTATCTATTCAGTATTTCCTTCAAAAAGTTAATTAAAGTTAATTTGATTTTTTGCATGAGGATGAAACATTAGGTAAAATATAAATTTATTATAAGTTTTTTATAGTTTAGGATGAAACATTAGGTAAAATATAAATTTATTATAATTTTTTTATAGTTTTTGATGGCTTGTTTAAAATTTCATCAGATTTAATATAGCTTTTCAAAAAAATGATTGTATTATAGGACTTAAAAACATAAATACGTTCATATAACTATCAAATTTAGGTAATGTTCACATCTGGATTTAATCAGTGAAATTTGAGGTCACAGAATTTTCTATTTATTGAAGTGTAAGATTCTAAATTTTTTTTGCAATTCCTAAAAGTTATTGTCTATTTTTACCTACATACAATGACAAATTAAATTTTGGCCACATACAATACTTATTATTCTAAAAAAACAAATAAAAATAATTATAATAAATGTATACAATTTGAAGAACAACATTTAATAAATATTTGACATCAAAATATTTGGTAAAACGTAAAGTTGACCATCAAATTTGCTTCCTGTAAACAATAATATTTCCCCCTTGCAGACAATAATATTTCCCCCTCTGATCTTCCTTGTTCATTCATAATAAATCCAGCTATTTCTTACAAAATGAAGGCTTCAAATATAATAGAATGATAGTTTTATATGTAAGAATGATCTTCGCTATCTATTTTCTATGAGCACGTGGCATACAAGAGGTCCTCCATGCTATAGGACCACCATTTCACCCCATATTATTTATTCCCCTATTTTTTATAAGATCATGACTGCATTTTTCAAACCATAGTATTATATGTATATTATAATTATAATTAGATAGTAATATTTAATACGAATTTAATTACAATTATATATTAATAAATTATATATTACAATATAATTTCAATATATGATAAAAATGATTATATATATATATATATATATATATATATATATATATATATAAAGAGAGAGAGAGATAGAGTATATAGTAGTTATATAATATTAGTCTACTATATTATTATAATTATATTACATATATTAATATATTATATTTTCTAGTTTATATGTAGTATTTTTTTTTTTATCGATACTCAAAGTTGAAGGGTTTTTGTTTCAATGGCTTTTGATCGGAGTTTCAATTGGTTTGGGACACAAGCAAGGGTCCAGATTCCCAACAAAATAATAATAAACAACTACAACTAGCTCGAGAATACCATTAATAGTGATAATCTAGCCTAAGATTACCAATGATCGGCCATAAATGGTCTAAAAATACCAATGATCAGCCGCTATTAGCCTAAGAATACCAATGATCAGTCACAACTGGCCCAAGATTACTCAACGATCAACCACCTCCAACCTCTGATACCAAACTAAGATTTGAAACTAGGTGGTGCTTGGAACAACAAAAACACTTTATCAGCTCACCCACATCTCATCGGTTAAAAGTGGTTATGGATATTTTCCATGTCATAGCCCCAAGACATGCCTCATCAAAAATTGGTTATGGATACCTTCTGTGTTGTAGCCCCAGCACTGCATCATCACATTGAACACATGTTTCATGCTTGACCCCGACCAACATCACATTAAACACTCGATTAGCTTGAGGCTACATCAGAAGACCACCTCTACCACCAAAGCAGCTGACTCACTAGACATCTAATGGGGAACAAGTTCTACCGATATGGTCAGCCCCAAGAATGGATCTTGAGACCTCCCCCTTGTAGTGCTCAGCTCTCAACCGCTAGGGTAAACCTACCAAATTATATATATGTAGTATATTATTAGGTTATATTACTATATTAGTATTATAATATATATAATTATTATTACTATATTTAATTATATTAATATGGATTACATTATATAATTAATATATTATATTAATGATTTAATTATTTTGAAAATTAATGTAAAACACTAAGTAGATAAAAGAGCAGAGCATATAAATTAGAGAATAAAATACTATAGTATCAACAACCATTGATTTATACAATAATTGATTTGTTTGCTTAGCCTATAAATAATAATGAATTGAAAATGGTGTATTTAGTTGGAAAATATGACTGAGACAGACAAGTGGCAAGCTAGAAAGTGATGCAAGAGTAGGGTAGATGGTCATCAATAAGAAACAGCTATCAGAACCCTCCTTAGATAGTAGCACAACCATATTTTCCAATAGCATGTTACACTAATGACCTTGTGTACTGTTTTATTGACCATGTGTAGATAAAATAATGAAACTTGGGATAGACCTTCACTCTATTTAGTAAGCTTATGTCTGCATGACCAAGATCTGGATTATTGTTTATGCTTCATTTTGACTGATTTGACTATGGAACCTTAAGCCTCTATACTTGTTAGGGTTTTGATGAACATAAATGTAAGAAGAGTGGTATTAGTAGGGTAGACTAGACATGACCTCAACACCCTATGTGTTGAGCACTACCTACATACCAATACCTTGAAAGGGAATCAAGCCCGATGTAGTTCTCCCAATCTAAGTGATCTTCCAAGGGAGAGTGATGATAGTATGCTTGAGGATGATATCCAATTTGAATGATTTGAGTGTGACTTGAAACTAAAAATCTGAATAAATCTAATCCCTAGGCCACTATAGATGGATGTCTGTAGAAATAGAAGTAAATAAGAATTAATGACCTTAATTTGCACTGGTATTTATGAGCATATTCATGATAATTGCCATCTAATAGATAAATGAATGAGAGTGGTCCTTATATAGTGTTTTTATGTTAGTCGAGACATGAAATGAGTCTAGACTGACCCTAAGATGCTTCAGGGAGCATAAATATATCTGTTGGGGGTGGAAGAAGCTAAGGGTCAATAGTGTTGCCTCTTTTGCCAACAACACATTGTCCTATAGACCAAAGGGGCCATGTTATTGTTTAGGTGGCTAGCATGTGGGTGAAAGGATCTAAGATGCCCAAGTGATGGCTTAATGTGGCTTTTAGTACATCTATGCATGGGCTAGAAGTGCATATAAGTTGAAAAATGATCAAAAGGTCCTAAGACAGGTCCAAGGCTAAGCTAAGGATAAGGTGGTCTCAAGTGACACTCATTGAATTAAATAACATTTTATATTGCTACATTCCTCCCCCCCCCCCTTCATTATTATATAAATGCAATAAAATGAAATGATTAAGATAAAGGAAAGAGAGATGTAGCTGGACTTACCTAAGAAGTGAAGCCCATGAATGTGGGTCTAATTTTACGCACTATGCTCCATTATGTGTCCTACAAATGAAACATGTAGGAATCAGTCCTTAAGAAATATCAAAAGCATAGACAAAAATTGAGTAAATATATGAGAGAGAGAGAGAGGAAAGGAATGAATACACCTCACTAAATACACGAACCAATACAAAAAATGGTGATATCCTCTATGTGTATATGGTGATCAAATGATGAATAGCTTGGACTGCACTGATGTATTGCCCAATCCCAATATCTGTGTGGTTCAATAACTCAATATGGCCTTGACTTCATCATTGCCCACCCTTGTTTGATTGATCATAATTTATGAATAACTTGGATTGGATTGATGACTTGTCTAACCCTCTTATGTAGGTGGTTCAATAAATTAAATAGGCTATGAATCCATCATTTCATACCCATGTGTAGTAGATGCATCCAAAGCTAAAACTGTGTGATGTGATTAAAAATGTGTAAGATGGTTTTGGGCCACTCAAAAACTCTAAAGGGTAAAATGGATCTAGTCCACTTAGGAATGCCAGCCACTACAAACAGAATGAGGCATCAATATGGTGTGATCTTGGTAGGAAATTGGTGCATATAGTGTCTGGAGTATACAACATGGAGAATGGCATGGAGTTTTCATTCCAACTAAGAGAACTGGTGAAAAACTAAACATATGGAAATAATGTGTTGTGCACATGCACCCCAATTTTGATATCTATGCATATGGATTCTGGACTGAGTCATAGTAATCTGTGTATGTGGATATTTGAAATTGAAATGGGAGTGATCATGTCATGCATGATGCCCCCAATTTGAGAAAATCTATGTAATTTTATGTAAAAATGAGTATATACTGAACATATTTGATAATTTGTGACTGAGACTGCATAAATGTAAATTGTAAATGTTGTACCTTTAAAATTATTCCAAAATATTTTATTTTTTAGGCCACTAGACAATAGTTCAGTGGGTGGACTATATCACACTAAACTTCTAATAGTGTATTGCACTTTTGTTCAAAAGTGTTGTTTCTGATAGTAACTAAGATTGATCTATGTGTGACTATTCATTGTATTTTCCTAAGTCTAAGCTTTCTACTATGTGTATGTGTGCTAAAAAGTGTTTCCTGAGTGCACTTGGATGGCTTGATCTATGTGACAAACCCCTATGAATGCCCCATCTTTTAAGAAGAGTTGTTAAACTTCTGTAATAACTTTCTTCAAAATAAAATCTATGCATCATGTGTCTCATGATAAACCAATATAATGTGTATACATGACATCAGAATGTAAAAAAATCTAAGCATAAGTTGGAAAAGTATGATGTATGTTAGATCTAACACTCACAAAGTTATTAAGATAGATATAACAATGTAAGCGTGCATATGAACATCAAATCTAAATATAACCTAAGTAAACTACCTAGGGGATGGGGTATGCTATCTATCAAGGCACCCAAGGAGGAAGTGGAGATGCATGAGGTCCCTCATCGAATCACAAACTATATGTGAATGTAACAAAAATAAAATAATGTCATCGCCATGATGTATACATAAAAGTAAACATTCAAACACATGCGGCACATAAAGTATGCCAAGGGGCCATAATACAAGGGACATGGTCACATGTCACTAAGTATGAAAAAGATACGTACATAAAAGGTCATGTTCAAATGTCTACATACACATAGAGAAAGTAAGGCTAGCTTGGATCCACATGGAATTACATGTTTAAATGTTCACATACACAATCAAGAAGCACACAGAAGGACATGGGCACATGTCCAAAGCATACACATAATGAAAGAAATTGGCTTAGAGCCATATAACAATGGCATATTCAAATTCCCTCATGTAAATGTAGAATCAAAGAGACAAACAAATGTAAAATTATAAATATAGAAATGAAAGTATGCATAATCATGTGGTATGAATCTGTATAAGAGCAAATATGTACATAAGCTAAGTTTATAGTAGTAGTAGTTGGCAAAAATCACTATTGTATAAGATGACCAATATTAAGATATAATCAATGCTAGATCTATGATATGGAGTATAGAAATATCTAACCTAAAAAACTAAAATTTGTTTGAGTGATGCCCCCAATAGATTAATATAGCAATGTTGAATAATCATATATGTGTATGTGCCCAAATGGGTAGATAGTAGTAAATTTGGATCTATGTAGACGAACAAAGTCCTGTAGTAATCTAAAAACACTATAAGGGAACAAATGAAGCATGTATGTATGATAAATCTGACTACACTAAAATAGATAGCATATGTAGTACCTATAAAATAGAAGGAATGTAAACATGGAGTTGCATACAATCTAAAATTTGTATTTTATGAGAAAATATTTGAATGTTTTTATATTTTTAAACATATTACATTATTTTTGTTTTTTCTAAGTATAAGTTATGTACAAGCCACAAGAAAATGAAACTATACACAAGGAGAAAGATAAAGGAAACTATGTACAAGTAATAGGAGAACATACTAACCAATTAGTCTTGTAAGAACTCATTATCAAGGTAACTTATATCAAGTAAAGGAAGAATGGTTGCATGTGGTGTGCGAGGAAATATCTAAGGTTTGGGAATCAGATGTACTAAAGAATCTATAGTTTAAGTTGATTGTGAAGTGTGGCCATGAATATGTGGAGCTGCCTAAACTAGCCTATGAACTGTGGGGCTCTTGGGGACCCATTTGGTGGAAGGAGTTATAACTGACATGTATGCTCTATGTAAAGTTCTATGGGTACTCAATAACACTGATCTGGGTGTCAATGGGGTAGAGAGAGGCTCTCTATAATCCACAACATGTATCTAATGTAGGGGTCTTTCTAATAAAGGTCTCTATAGAAGAGTATGCATGAATGGTAATATTGTAGAAGTGGACCTCACCTATATTGGTGGCTCAACTAATATTTGAGGTGTGGTAATGGATGAAACTGTTACTAGTGACTGTTGTGTAGCTAAATATGGAATAGGTAAAGGATACTCATATGGAAGGCCCTGAACTATAATAACCCGATTAACATGTATATACTTAAGATATATGTGTATAGTGGAGGGAATGGCTCTAAGTTATTTTATCTAAGGCCCACCCAATAACATATCATATGTTACAGCACTAGGTGCCACCATAAAAATGGTGACCACATGTGTGGGACCAAACTATAATAGAAGTATAATATCCCCAATGGAGATCTGGACATGGCCACTAAAGCCATGAATAACTATATCTATCAAAGAAATATACTGATCTAAATAGCCCAAGTGATGTAGAAGTGTAATAGTACACATATTAATGTTTGACCCATTATCAACCATGACACTTTGAATAATATGATGATCAATGTAAGTTTGTACAAAGAGTGAATATAAATATGAGTCATCATTAATGATCTCTTGTTATTATAAATTCATAAGAGGCCAAGATGTTATTATAGTATGATACACACTAATGATATTATATGGAGGGTGTGTGTCCATTGTATGAGTATGATAGGATGCTCGTGGTAGATGTGCTTGATAAGTATAATAAACACTTAAAGTGTCTATTATCTCATTAGACGCATGATTTGGAAATGGATCATAAAATATTTTCATATATTTTGCTTCAGTTGGTTGTACTTTGGGGTAGGAGTGCTCACATCAATGATATTAGCCTCTATCAAATCTTGGATCTTATGTCGTAAGTTGATACATCTATATGTGGTATGACTAAGAGACCTATGATAATCATAAAATGCATTGGAATAATAATTATTTGGAAGAGGCCTAGTCATATCAACTTATTTAATGGGAGGGAGATATATGAAATTGAATTCCAAAAGTCATTGGAGAGTGTGAGTTTGTAATTCAAGAAGATTCGTAAAAGGTCTCCTTAGAGAAGCTCATAAAATCAAACAAGGAGATGGATTTGAGGCTTCATTGAATGTTACCTTTTGTTAATTCTTGTTGTCATTGGGCCTCACCTTGTATGAGATATTATTTTAACTCTTATTATTGAAATCCAATCCAGTTGTGTAATTTAAATTTCCCATGGAGAGATGTTTGACTTCCCATTCCTTCATTGTATTGCATAAATTTGTAAATGATGGAAACCTTTTGAATAATATAGATTCATGTAATGTTGGTAGTAAAATTTGCTTGAATATGTCCTCGAGTTCTCTATCTACCATGGGGCTAGTCATATTTACTAATATGGTTTTATATCACAAGACATATTCGACTATTGGCTCATTATATGTTTGCTTTAGATGAGCAAATTGAGTGTATGAAACATTGTCACTGATGTTGATCCAAAAATGTGCTAAAAACATATATGTGAGTGGATTAAATATTGTAATATACTGATTAGGGTGATCATAGAACCATTTTAATTCATCATCCTTTAAATTACAAGCGAACAACTTAGTCAAGAGCCAATCATTGGACATGTAATTCAAACACGCTATATGAAAAACATGTAGATGATACTCTAGGTCACCTTTACCATCATACATAGTAAGCTTGGGTGCCACAAATTTAGATGGAAAAGGAGTTGTTACTATGTGTTGTGCCAAAGGTGTATGTAGGAAAAAATGAGACTATAAGGTATGATATAATCTAGTAGCACCCTGCTAAACATGTAACACCTTAACATGTAGGGTAAGTACACAAAGTTGGGGGACAAAAGAGGGCCTACTTGTGGACATGATTTTCTTTAGATTTTAGAAATCTAAATATCTATAGATAATTTGAGATATCTACACTCTAAATTTGAAGATGGTGTAAGAATGTGAAATGTATAATTTCAAGTCTAGTTTCTAAAACACAATTTTTTAAAAATAGTTAAGTATAACTAGGTCACACATCTAAAATTTGATGAGTAACTCTAATTTTTTAAAGCAAATAGAGTAGATAGATGGTTGTGTGGCCCACCATTTTTTTAGTACCATTTAATATTGTTTGAAACCCTTCGGTGAACATTTAAATATAAGATATTCTAATTTGTGATCTATGTTTTTTTTTTTTTAATGAATTTTTCAAATAAATAGATTTTGAAAACTGATAAAAATATGGATAGTCGGTTGTGGGATCCCCCATAACTACCTAAAAAAAATGAAAATTAGTTTTTTTTAATGTGTATAATTAAACTTAGTTTGTGACCATATAACTTGTTTTTCACTTGGATCAATGAAAGACAAATTACATGAACATGTATAAGCATGTATGTTTGTGGCATGTAGTGGTATTAAAAAGGTATAGTTAAAAATCAACATAGTTTGAAACCTAAAATTAGTCAAAAATTTATAAAAATCATATTTTTGGAAAGAGGAGTGCATTTTCATCATGGTGGTATTACATTTTTGAATTTTACTATTGAAATCCATAGTGTATTTGGTGATCAAAGTTGAATTTTATTACTTCCTATCAAATCTCTCAGATTTGGTTATAGATTGATAGGTCCAATCCTTTGGCTTGGTAATTTAGGACATTTCCAAACCAAAAGGCTTGGTGTTTGAATTCAAATTCAAATAGCAAGATTGTGTAAATAATGTGATCACATTAATAACGTGATCAAGTTATATCTTCATAACACCCAAAAACACAAATTTGCTCTTGAAAAGAATATAATACTCTCAGATTATACTATAGATTAATGATTGATAGTGTATTTGGTGATCAAAGTTGAATGGGTAGATGCAGGATAATGGGGGATAAAAGGGGGGGTATAAAATGACATTTTTTTTAAATAATAATAATTGAACTTGGAGAGAATGTTAGAGACACTTAGAAAAAGAATTTGACAATGACATAAGAACATATATTGTGGAATTTTGAATGTAGTTTATAAATATATAATTTATTTCAATACCTAGATGATAAAAGTGTGAAAAATATATGTATATATGATAATATGTTGGTCATTTTTGTGAAAAGATAAGGAGATTGCATGTGTACGAACACACTTTTTTTTATCAAATGAACAAATTTTTATATGAAACTTCATATATGGATAGGTTAAATGTCAAAGATTATTGAGAATATTTTTTATTAATTTTTTATTATATATATAATTTTTGAATAATTTTACAAGTTAAGACAACTGAAAAATTGAAACTACAAGTGTATGCACACAACTTTTTGATCTTAACTTCACAAAAATCATTTGTTTAAAAGGCATAGTTGAAAATGTATAGATTGATGAGATAAGTTTTATAAATGTTTGGTTAATATTAAAAAATTTATAAGGGAAATTTTGACGATATGTATATAGTCCATAATGAGGTATGTTTTGTATAAATTAAGTAATAATTATAAATAATATTCTAACATTAAAAAATTTATATATTATAAAACTACACTTTATCCTCTACAAATTTATATAATTTTTTTTTTAAATAATAAAAGGTACCCGATCACATATGTCGACAAAGATGAAAAAGACTCCTAAATTTTTTAGAAACTGAGTGCGCTACTTCATGACTAGTTTCAAGCTAGGTTCAGACTTCCCCAAGCCTATACCTAAGGAAAATTTGGAGGGAAAACACACAGAAAAAAATTGAAATGTTGAAAGGACGTATGCCCTTTGCAAAGGATGCACACCCTTTTCAAAGGACACACGCCCTTTGCAGATACATTTTTTTTTCTATTTATTTCAATTAAAGTTAGTTTTGTATTCCCTTTGTAGATACATTTTTTTCTATTTGTTGCAATTAGAATTAGTTTTTTTTTATGTTTGAAGACGTGTATATGTTTTTTGTTGTGGTCTTGTTTTTATATGCAATCTATTGTGTTGTTGATTTTTTGTTTATGTTTGAAAGGATATATTTAGTAAAATAAATATAATAAATTTACATTTAATTTATATTACATAAATATAAAATATAATATAAATTAAATGTATACTTATTACATTTATTTTACTAAATATAACAAATTAGGGCCACTCTATATCTTATGAAATCGATTCCAGAGCTATAGAAGTTACCATTTAGAAGTTTATTTTTCAAAATTCAATTTGGTCAATACTTAGCTTTTAAAATTTCAAGATTGAAAAATAGAATGATAAATGAGGTTAAAAATCATGTTACATATGTAATAGATCTATACTATTGAGTATTCCTTATATTTTACCTAATTGAGTATGCCCTACCTAGTTTACCTACTTGAGTATGCCTTGCCCAATTGAATACCTGATATTGAAGGTGGATTCCTAAATAATTTGTGGGTTTTTCAATCAATGGGTCTATCAATATGCATAAATGACTACCCTATAGCATTTATCTTGTAACATACTTATGTAGACACCTAAAACTGGCCAACAATGACCTCTAACCAGGATTTTGACTAATTTATACTAAAATGCACAATTTGACCTAAAAACACTAAAACATTTTAAATGAGTTAAAAGTGTTATATTAAAGTGTCAATTTTGGCCAGAGTGTCACTAAATGGAGAAATGAAATTTATGAAGTAGCTAACTTTGATTAAATCATTTCGAATCAAAATAGCATTTTGACATCTAGGTGCTCTGGATTGATCTTTTCTACCAAATTTTTTACACAAGACATGTGCCTTTGTTATTTTCCATTGGCAACATCCTAAATGGGAATATGGTTCCAACGCATCTAAAATTGACTTCCAATTCTAATTCAATCATATTTTGAACCAATAATATGAAATTTTAACCAATTTGATTAATTTTTGCACAAATTGCCAAGGTTTACATCAAAGTTCACCTATCATGTTTAAGGCTAATTAAACTAAATCAAGAGCTTAAGTTAATTTTCCATGAATATTTTATTTGGAAATGAATATTGAATATCTTCATCATCAAATGATATCATTCATATGGGGTGGCATCCACAAATCATAAATGTATAAAATATCAGGATTAAGCCATCCCATGCTTCATTAAGAGCATCCATGTCTCTTAAATGCCCCTCTATTCAAAATATTTATGAGAGATATTTATAAATTTAATTACATAATTGGATTAATTTATGGCCACACATCTCAATCTTGAGATAGACAGTCATGGTTAATCCTGAATGATTTTGAAAATCTATAAATAAAAGAGCCATGAACATTAATTTTAAGCTTGGATAATACAAAGTTATAATGCACAAATAATTATAAAAGCCATTGAAATTAGTATTATAATGCCAAATTATTGAGCCAAAGCCAAATCCATCATAAAGGTTCCAAGGAGAAGAGGAGATAACCAAGCCTCCTTTGATGAAGACTCATTGAGCACAAGTTGAGCAAGCCACTCCAACAAGTTATTTGGATCATATAAGGAAGGTGAATGATTTATTTGTTTTTATATTCTAGTTGTGTTTCTAATTTGGTATTTTGAATAGGCTCCCCCCTTGAGATAGGCTTACAGTGTTATCTTAGTGTGTTCTTTATTTGAATTTGATTTCATTTATTAATACCATACTAATCTCCCCTTCTTACAATCCTATGTTCACAAATGACACACCCGGTGTGACCTAACCTCACAAATTTGATCAAAGTACACCTACAAAAAACATACTAACTATTTTCATGTAAAATCTTAGAGTGTAGAGATAAACAAGGTAAAAATTTGAGCAAAAATCCATTTTTTTGTAAGTCATGATTTTTGTCTCGAGACTATGTAACCTGGCTTGATTGTGTGACCTAACTCGACCCCAATTTGACCCCAACTCATCCTAACTCACTCCAAATCAACCCCAACTCACCCTGACTCAACCACAACTCACTTTGACTCAACTCCACTCACCTGTGTAACCCAACTCAACTGTGTGAAACCTAAGAGCTCATTTTTCAAAAGTCCTTGTCTCATCTTTTAAAGTGGTTCAAAGCAAGCAGTCCTAATCTTGTATTTATAGGTTGAAAGGCTAATTTGAAAATTAATTTGAGTGTTTTAACTAATCATACACTTCAATTTATATTTTAAAAAAAAGAACTTGGTTAAAATCATGCACACTTCAAATTTGGTGCTTAAAATGAATCTTTAACATGCTAAGTCTTGAACACTTCAAACTTTGGGTTTAAAATGAAATTCGATGTTTATTGTTTCATTTATTATTTTTGGTGTAATCTTTACATATTTTTAAAACTTAAATCCAAGGGTCTAAATAACGCCACCACACTTTTCAATTAAGTGATTTAAAATTAAACACATTTTCAAAGATTGTATTCAATAGATCATTGCTTAATTAGTTTTGTTTGGAAAAAATAAAGATTGTGCGTGTATGACCTCCCATCCGTCCCCTTTATGGAACTTTTGGGATCAAAAACATTATCTTTATTACAAAGTGTTTTAGTCAAAGGTGTGAAAGAGATGTTGTGAAGGCTCTCCTTAAGGACCCACATGGATTGAGTGGCCTAGAAATAACCTTTAAATCTCTTTCACTTGATATTTATTGTTTGCATCTTGGTTTATGAGGGGGACTTCATTACCTCCCATGAGTTAGGGAAGCTTTGACTCCAGATTTCATCTCTCAAGATCATCTTCAACCCCTCTCCATGAAAGGGTATATAAATTAGGATCCCTTCACTGGGATAATGGTTTGAGTGGTTAAACCATCTCTGTTAGTAGAGGCTAAGCCTAAGATGTTTGAGCATGTTGGACATCTTGTTACACTGAGCAAATGATAAATATAGTGGTTGTAAAAATGGTAAAACCTTTTTACAATAAGCCATATGACATGAACCCAAATGACATGTGTTTAGTTTATATAATGACATGAGAGTCATATGCATTTGATCCATCTAGAACATTTGAAAAATAATTAGTTTAGTTAACCCCACTTTGCCATACCCTGTCAATTTAAGACTTAAGATGATTAGTTAGTTGGTTTGTCCTTGTCTTAGAATAATTAGTTTTTGCGTGGAGTCAAAACTTGATGTTAAAAAAATGACATAACTAAATACATTGTCCCCAAATTTATTTAAACAAAGAGGTGTTATGTTACCCAAGTAAAAAACATTTTTTTCCTTGTTCAAAATCATCATCATAAACTTTGTGTCATATATTCCAATTTGATGCTGTTATGCAGCTCATTTGAGTCTAGACCTTTTTCCACATTTTGTTTAAGTCCCTCATTGATAGTTTAAATTTGAAATTGGATTGTTCCAAGTTTTAAATGTTGATGTGTTAAATTGGGTCTGCCACTTTGCACTTGACTTGTTTTAACTTGAGTTCAATTTCCAATTTAAATTGAGGGCCATTTTTAGACTCAACATTTATCATCATTTGCTAAGACTTAAGTCATCCTATGTGTTTACTAATGCTTTGAGTTCTAGAATTTGAATACCTACCCTATTATGCCATTTATCCATTTGATAACACACTCATGCCTTAGAGATTTTGTCACAACTTTGTGTATGGGTATCATTTGAGTTGAGGAGGGTAGTGTTACACTGCCAAAATTGTGTTGAAACCATTTTGCCTTAGAGTTTTTGGAATAAGCATTTGCCACAACTTTTGAGTAGTTTAGCATTGTTACACTACTCATATTATTTTAAGACTTGTTTCATAGATCTCTTTGCATAAAATCCTAGTCTATCCAAGTTTCAACCATTTTCAAGTTTCCTTTGAGAATCTTTGTCTAGCACAGTTACACTATTCACCTTTGTCTAGATTATTCATCAAAATAACATAGCTTTATGCCATTATTTGAGAGAAAATAAACTATCTCCAACTGATTTTTGTTTCATACCTCATACTTATTGATCAATTATTTACGACCAAGAGTCAAATCCCTAGTTTTTGTTAAAAGTGTTTCAAATCTGTTAGATTAAATATCTCATCTTTTAAAGTCTATATTTTGACACCATTTGGCATAAAGTCTTAGTAGATGCCCTTTGCTTGAGCCTAGATTTTGACGTCGTGTTTAGCCAAAAGACCTAGCAACTTTTATTTTCTCTAGATTAGACTAATTTGAAACACTTTAACCTAGAATTTGGCATTTCAATTTTTAGTCCTTTTATTTGACCTTTTTATGTGAGACATGTAACATTCGACACTTGACATTAGCTTATTTTTTCACAAGTCATTGCATCAACCTTTTTAGATATACCTATCTATCCTTTTGACCATGTTATACCAAGTTTTGAACATATTTTTTTAGACATCACTTTTTTGGAGTTTGTAGAAATATATTTTCTTTTGATGCAAAACATTCATTATGGATCCCAACATGTCCTCCTATACTCATAGGGGCCTTATATACAATCCAGGATTTAGTAATGTGGTTGCACAAGAAGAAATGGTTCAAGACCCTTATGCAGATAATGTTGCTTATGAGACAGATGCCTATCCATATTATAACACTCAAACAAGGGCACATAACCAAGATCCTTTGGCATATTACTTGGTAAACATGCCTCCTTACTTGGAGTAGGATCAAGCACAAATATATCAATACCTAACCATGGTACCTACTGTGGAATAACATTTTCCTCAACAATCATACAATGTTACTGCACCATCCACATACGATCCTTATCTATTTGAGCGTCACTTATTGGAGAAAAAAGATGAGATTTTGGTTAGAGCCATAGATGTAGGGTCCAAGTTTCTGGCAGACTTTCCCTATGAAAACTTACCAAGTCTAGTAAGAATGTCTCATAACATACTATATAATCAATAGGCTTCTTCTATAAATCCTTTAGCTCTAGTCCAAATGATGTATCAAGACCCTAGTATGCTTGTCAAAGGAAAGGACCCCATGGAGGATCACTTTGTATAGATGGGGATAGCATACCAAACCTATTTAAACCTAGAAAGAAATTTCAATTAGATGACCATGTCAAATAGGCCTCTCATAGATTTAGATCCCTCAACTGGAGTATTAATAGAGTTAACTCATCAAGATAATTAGGGTGTAAACCCATTCATGTAGAACACTTCAGTTGATAACTTATTTCATACCCAAATAATAGAAGGCATGCCTTCTGCTTCTACATAGAATAGTGGATAATGCATAAACAATGTCCAATCCAAACTAAGGTGGTGTAAGTACATAGATAACTAGTACACAAGCAAGTGTACCTTTAGTTAACACCATGAGTGGTTATCAAAATCAAGGAGTAGGATTTTCTACATCCTAACCTCAACCAACTACTACCGCTAATCCTCAACTAACTAATTCTTCAAGCACTCAACCAACATGATTAGGTAGCCAACTAGTGACTAATGTCTTGCCTCAACAATAAAATTTGATGAATCCTACTCCTCCCTAATAGGTAACATGTAGTATTCCACAACAACAGGCATAATCTAATATACCAATGTAGAAAAGGTCAAATATGTTCCCACCTCAATAAGCGGCAGCCAATGTTCCACCTCACTAATAGTAGGGAAGATACCTTTTTCTTCACAAACCAATGTGTCACTTCAAGTCCAAATGATGTCTATTCAATAATGTACGACTATTGGTTAGAACATGTTGAATCTCCAACATGCACCCACTTCCCAATAGGGATTCATGCAATGAAGAGTTTCTAATGTTCCTCAAGTACTGATCAAGCAACCTTTGCCTTTTATGTAGAATGTGCCACTAGTTCAAAGACAAGGTCTTGGTTCATAAGTAGCCCCTCAATAGCAAGGCTTGATTAGTCAACATCATGTCCCTCTTCAACCTCAATAGGACAATATAGTTACAACCCTCCATCTCAACTTCAAAATCCCCAAAACCAAGCCTACATATCCAAAACTAATCATAATATTTCACAACCAAAAATGCAATTCCAACAATCAAACCCTAATCCATGCATGCATATTCCTGGTCCATTTACCAACCAAATCAGCATACCCCAACAAATACTTCCATCATACCTTGGTCAAAGTACTCCACTTGAAACTACTCAACCATCTACCTAGGCCAATATTCCCCCTCAAGTCAATATTCCCATGAGTTTCCTATCCCAAGAATTATAACAGATGGAGGATACGATTGCTACCATCCAAGTTGGGAAACAAACTAAAATTTTTATGTTAGATTATATATGTTTTTATCCATTCAACATGGAGTACTTGTAGATACCATTTCCTTTAGAATATGAACCACCAAAATTTTATAAATACAAAAGGAAAGGTGACCCTAAAGCTTATTTGATCATGTTGTTTGTTCTATGCCAGCCAGTGACATATACATTTTATTGTTGTTAACAAGAAGTCTAGTAGGAGAAGCATTAGAGTGGTTTTTAAAGTTACCCAATAATTTAGTATCTGATTTTGATGATCTTTTGGATAAGTTTGTGTAACATTTTTCATATAATCTTGAACATGAGATTTCTTTGGTTGACTTGATGTAAGGCAAGAAAAAGGCTAGTGATATTTTTGTGAATTATCTATAGTGATGGAGAGCCCTTGCAAGTTGATTTACCCATATTTAACTAGATAAAAAATTAGTCAATCTGTTTACTAAAAATTTACACAATGACATATCCTATCATCTAGAATTACAGTGTGCGCATACCTTTAAGGAGATCATTGACAAAGGTTTATTTATCAAGCTAGCCCTTATTAACAAAGGGATCATCAATCTTACCTCATATAATCAAAATCAAGGTACAAACCTAGGAAATGGCCAAAACCAACATACAATCTAAGCGCAAGCATCACAACTAATGCATGCCAATAATAGTGATAGACTAAGGAAATTCAACTGTAACAAAAATGTTGTTGGAAATGGAGTAACCAAGTCACATCATGTCCAAATGGTGAAAACACTATTTGCACAACCCATACCACATATAAAAATTACTCCTAACCCACAACCACTTTAACCAACATAGCAAGTGCAACAACCTAGGCTTGCACAAAAAATGAATCCACCTTTGCCATTACAATCTCCTCCTCCAAAAAGAATAGTGCTTACTCATCACATTTTTAACAACCTTGCAGATCTTATTAAATCTATGTTCTATAAACTCACTACCACTAATATGATTAGTTGGCCTATATCAAAACATTGTCTCCAGGGCATTCCTTATCTTGATTGGTACCATAAAAATGAATTTTGTGAATATCATTAGGTCATTGGGCATAATTTGTGAAGATGTGTGCAAATTAAACATATATTTTGGATAAAGGGGAGATAAAATTGGATAATGGTGCTTCCACCTCCAATCAGACCCTTAGAATCTATAAAAATCCCTTTCCCCAGCATAACAACCAACAATAACAACAATGACAGTAACACTGGCCAGTATAACAACAAAATCAACAGTATCAAAATCAAAGACTAAAAAAATAGAACTAACATAACCAACAAT
Organism: Torreya grandis; assembly: GCA_037957365.1. Lineage (NCBI taxonomy): Eukaryota > Viridiplantae > Streptophyta > Pinopsida > Cupressales > Taxaceae > Torreya > Torreya grandis. The sequence goes on along the minus strand of JARHVA010004096.1, from coordinate 805,975 downwards.
AGAACCAATAACACTAAAATAATGGACATAACCAAGGTTAGAATAGTAATAACCAATAGACCTACCATGCAGTTGCATATGACTACAATAGAGTTGTAGGTCATATTGTAGGAAGTTGCATTAATACCATCTCCACTAATTGTAAACCCAATTCTAATCAGATGAGACCATTGATAACCATACCAAACCAATCCAATCACTTGGGCAATCCGTTCTTGACCTGGGACTACACATAAGTGAACCAACAAATAAGGATTCCTAATTTTAGACCTTATAATGATAACTCATCCTTGCCCTATGACCACACATAAGTGCACCGACAACTGAGACTTGTCCTATCTAGTCCCACACCATCACCATCATTTATTAGCAATTATGGTCTTGTATTCAATCCTAATTGTGAAATCATAACTCAGAGGTCAAAGATTACCATACCAAGCCCACAACCATCTGCCACTTTATCCATCACCTAACCAATCATTCAACCTTGAAGTAATCCATTTAACACTGACTAAGAGAAAAAAATTGACATTATGGAATAATTACAAAAGACACCCACATAAATCTCCATTTTATATTTGTTGCATATGTCAACAATCCACAAAAACATTTTGAATGACTTCTTGAGCCAATCAACTATTTCAAATGACATATCCCCTAACAAATTCTAAGCTTCGGTTGGACACCTAGATCCAACCCAACAAGTCACTTTCAACCAAAGCAATATGTCATCCCTTGGCCCATTATATAATAACCTATTATACATCAAAGTTTACATAAATTAACATAAAGTGAAACATGTCCTTATAGACAATGGATTAGGTCTAAACGTAGTATATCTTAAGCTCATTAAGCTTCTCAAGTATACAATGGTAGGTTTTCAAGTAGAGATAATAACAATTAAATCCTATGATAATGAGGAAAGAGAATCATAGGGCATCATTTATTTACCAGTTATCCTTGGGCCTTTGACCCATGACACACTTTGCCATGTGCTTGATCTTGATTTGTCATAGAATATGCTTTTGTGAAGACATTGGTCACATGAAATTTGTGCATTCACATTGACATTCCACTAATGTATCAAGTTCTCCCATTTAGGAATGGAAGTTTGTATACCAGGAGATTTACATCTATACGATCACTGCAAGAAACTAGAGGTTGAGTTTAATAGTTATAATTATTGATTTAGCATGAATCTAATGGCCAAGTAAGATAATGGAAAATAAATACTCCTTGATCTATCAGAGGATAACTGGATTGATCTTAATACCCTTGATTCGCTTACCCACATGTTGCCTCCTGAAATATCTAATCATTTTAATATCTTGCCTAATGGCCCAAGAGAGTATGTGACCCATGATAAATTTCATATTGCAAATCTTCCATAGAATCCAAAGTAATTTAGAAGACCTAAAGCTAAGCCACTTCATCCAAAATGGTAACAAAAGAGCAAAGGTAAATGACTTATCACATTTGTACTAGCATCTGGCCTAGAACCAGACCCTCATGAAGGGGGTGAATCATGGTTATACAATGACAACCAAGACAATTATTACAAGAATGTTAAGTATCCTATTCTCAATAGGATCATGAAGAATCAAGACTATGAAGGAGGAGGCCTTGAACCTAATCAATAGAGAACACTTGAGCCAATTTCCATGACCAAATACAAAGGACCCTATGGAATTATTTTTAAGCCACCTAATGGTGACTCTATATACCTTACTCATGTTCCATTACCATCAAATAGTAATGAATATGCTGGCAGTGAAGCAAAGTCTGATTATAGTATTTTTGATGACTTAGCTGAAACTAACCTGTTTAACCCTCATTCTATATTTACCCTTAGCCTAGTCATTCATCGTGACCTACTTCCATTGTATTATCCCCAACTGATAGACTGGGACCAACCAAAGTCTAACATGTCGATTGATACATTCCAAAACAATGAGGCTTTCTATGATTTTCTTGGACTTAGAGATAATGTTCCATTAGAGGATCATAAGTCAGGGTTCTCAATCAAGTTGGATCCTAAAGCCTATTTTGGAGAGTGGGTGAATACCCTTAGCTAAAAGCAAATAATTAAAACATTGAGTTCCCAAAGTGAAAACCTCTTTGAGGAACTTTTTGACCATGGTAAAAATACATAAAAAGTCTAGTCCTATGGTGAAAACCTATGTTAGGCACCATTAGATGGGGGTGTTCAACCATATTCAACCATAGCTCAAAAGACCACCAACGGCAAACTTGTATACGAGTCTAAGTTTAGTTTTAAAGAACAATAAGCTTTTAATAAAATCATTCAAGAGTTTCCAATAGTTTTTATTACATAGCCAAACCTTCCATTCAGGGACTCTAATTTGTCATGCCTAAGGGAACTTGACGAGCCAGTCTTAGTATAGGACACTAATGTTACCAACGAGTTCAAATCTTTGAAGATGGTTTGACCCTTCGAGTGGAAGATATGATAGACGTTAAAATATAGTCCCAATATAACCCAAAGTGGATCAAGCTAGGTGATTCCCTTATTGAGAAAGAGCGTGAAGTCCTTACAGCCCTTTTGAGGGAATTTGTAGATATATTTGCATGGACATATTCTGACATACCAAGTTTGGAACCTACCTTGGTTTTGCACCACCTTGTGGTCAATCCTGATGCCAAACCAGTAAAGCAAAAGTTGTGTAAGATGCATCCTCACTTTGATATATTGGTAAAGAAATATTTGGAAAAACTTTTATAATTAGGATGTATTCAATCCATCAACTACTCAGAGTGGATATCTAATGTTGTACCAGTTAGCAAAGAGCTAGAAGGAATTAGAATCTATACTAATTTCTATGATATAAATAAATCATGCCCTAACGATGAATTTTCATTTTCAAACATTGACATGATCATTGACTCCATAGTGGGTTATTAAATTCTTTCATAAATGGATAGATTTTTAGGATATAACCAAATCAGAATAACACTAGAAGACCAACATAAAATAGCATTCACCACTCCATGGGGAACTTTTTGTTATCAGGTTATGCCATTTGGTCTTAAGAATGAAGGGCCCACCTACCAAAGAGCCATGACCATCATATTTCATGATATGATGGATGATATTATTAAATACTATGTTGATGACATTCTTGGCAAATCAAAGACCAGGGTCGATCACCCAACAGTGCTACAAAGAATATTTGAAAGATTACGTGAGTACAAAGTAAAACTTAATCCTAAGAAGTGTGTTTTTAGAGTCACATGAAGAAAATTTCTAAGCTTCATTGTGTCTCATTGATGCATTGAAGTTGATCTGGCCAAAGTCCAAGCTATAACAGAGATGAAACCACCAACTATTTTGAAGCAGCTCCATAGTTTATAGCGCAAGATTTAATCTATCTGATGCTTCATAACATAATTGGCCAATAAATATCATCTTTTCACACATCTTCTAAATATGGGAGTCACATTTCACTAGGATGATAACTACCAAATAGCTTTTCAACAACTAAAATACTATCTAGCAAATCCACCTATTTTGTTGCCACCTATGAAGGAAAAGTCAATCTTGTTGTATCTGTTAGCTACTAATAATGCCCTAGGGGTAATTTTGGCTCAACATGATGATAATGGAAAATAAAATGTTGTCTACTATTTAAGTCATACACTGGTTTCATATGAACACAATTATACGTCTATATAAAAATCCTATTTAGCCATGGTCTTTGTAGCTTAGAAACTGCACCACTACATGTTAAACAATAATACCATGGCTATTTTAAAAGTAGATTTGCTCAAGTATATACTATCTAATACAACTTTACAAGGCCATACATCCAAGTGGATCATGCTTCTCAATGAGTTTGACATTGAACACATGAATCAAAAAGCCATTAAGGGGCATGTTCTTGTAGATCAACTTACTGAAGCACCCCTTACTAATACAGAGCCACTCACATTCCAATTTCTTGATGAATCCATAATGACCATTGTTGTTCCCAAAATTTGTCACTCCTTTATGGGACAACACATGAACTATTTTTGGTTCAACAGGCCAAAATTATTTCTTCCCTTCTCAAAATTGTCCTGGGTATTCAAATTCTCCATTTTTCAAGCTTTTTCAGCTGACAAACTCCATAGGCTCATTTTTATGGACTCCATAGGCTCATTTCTATAGACTCAATAGGCTCATTTCTATGGACTCTGTAGATATGTTTCTATGGACTCCACAAGTTGGATTCTATGGACTCTTTCAAAGCTTGAGAAACTTAGAGAAAACTACGGACTCTGCAGGCTGATTTCTACAGCATCATTTCTATGGACTCTGCAGGCTTGGTTCTACGGACTTCATAGGTTTGTTTCTATGGAATCTATAGGAAAGAAACAAGTTCCCAACACTTAGGAATTTTCTAGCTTGGTTCAACACCGAGGTTCAACCAAAAGTTCCATTGGCAAGCTTCAAATAAAGGAATGAACCGTTGAATCGATGAACCTTCAACCAAAATGGTTCAAAGGTTCAAAGGTTCAACAGACTCTATAGGCTTGGTTCTACAGACATATTTCTATGGACTTCGTAGGTTCATTTCCATGGACTCTGCAGGAAAGAAACAAGTTCCCAACACTTAGGCATTTTCAAGCTTGGTTCAACGGTGAGGTTCAACCAAAAGTTCCATTAGCAAGATTCAAACAAAGGAATGAACCATTGAATTAATGAACCTTGAACCAAAATGGTTCAAAGGGTTAGAGGTTCAACGGGTTCAATGGTTCAATGATGTCAACAAGCTTAAAGAGTTAAGCGCTTTACCAAAAGTTCAAAGTTCAACCGCTTCGGCAAGTTCAACGGCTTCAAAAGACTTAGCGAAAAGAAGGAAGATTGAACTGTTGAACTGTTGAACCTTGAACCAAAAAAGGTTTATAGGTTCAAAGGTTCAATGCAGTTGGTTCAATGAGTTTGGTTCAAAGCAGTTGATTCAACAAAGTTGGTTCAAGTGGTCAATTGAATGAGTGGAACACAAGATTAAACTATTAAACCAAAGTTGGTTCAATCAATCAGTTTAATTAGTCAGTTCAAAGGAGTGCCCCAAAGCCCAAAGGCCAAAATACCCTTGTGGAGGGTAGTGAACCAAAGGTGAGTGCCCTTGCGGAGGGTAGGTGATGAGCAAAATGGACCATTGCAAAAGGCCGAAAGGGTAAGATTTTCTTCAAAAAAGTGAACAAGGTAGAAAAGTTGGAATTCCTTTAGGAAGATTTCCCATGGCAAAAAACAAGGTGAATTCCTTCAGACAAAAAGTCTGAAGGAATTCCTTTGGACTTTTGTCTGAAGAAATTCACTCGAAAGAATAAGGCCTGACAAAAATAGCTAAGGCAAGGAAAGGTTTCCTTTGGACAAATTTTTTGAAGGAATTCATTCGAACATTTTGTTTGAAGGAATTGAAGCTGAAGGACCTCGAAGACCACTCGAAGGCCACCCAAATAACCACAAAGGGAAGGTACCCTTGTGGGGGGCTCTCATCAACTAGAAAATGGGCCTTTCTCAAGACCCCAAAGGGATTCCTCCCCTTCAAGAAGGATCAAACAAGAAAACTGAAGGAATTGACAAGGAGGGTGATGGGCTCAAAGACATCAAGATTATGCACCATAAACTAGCCATTAGGATCCAGATGTCTGGTGATGTCCCTGCAGTCATCAACTTTATGGTAATGAAATATCCATTGATATTTAAAGGTTTGAGTGTGGACCCAAATGCATTCAAAGGCAAAAAGGATAAAAGGAAGAACCATTGAGAGAAGAACGCAGGGAGCCAGCAAAGCTAGGAATTCAGCCCTGAGAGCTCAAATTTTAGGAAAAGACAAAACCAAGAAGAGACAGAGCTAGAAAAGGACAAAAGTTAAAAATGAACTCAGTGACCAGCTGAAGAGGGAGCCAAAGAGCTAGCCATAAGGGAAAAAGATAGCCTGAGAGCTCAAATCACAATAGGAAAGAGGGAAAGACTAGAAATATCTACGTAAAAGTTATTCCAGTAGGTGGAATAGTCCACCAAGTAGATATTCGAGCTTCCAAACATTGAAGGTGCAACTTGTTTGACTCCCTTAGAGTAAAGGTGAAGTGGATAGCTACGTAGATATCAAGTGTTAGACTAGATGACCCAGACCCAGGAGAAGACATTTGAGATAAATCAACATGCCCTAGTTAAGGGGCAGCCCTGTTACAGCATGGCCCTCTTTGACAAAACTAAAAATGAATTCAATACATTAAATATAGCATGGACCATTCCATGGAACAAAGTTCCAAGCCTTTCTTGGATACTATATATTGTATTCTCTTACTTCATGCAAGAGGAGACTCTTCCATTATAGAAGTGAAACTCTGCCAAAATTGAGAGGCAATTATTGAGACTTTGAGCTCAGATTGTTCATCATATTTTTTTGTTTGAATGAGAAAGCAAGTTACTTTTAGACTTTGTGTTGTTATATCTTGTGTCATCTTATGTCTATTTCCCGAATGCATTCTTATCCATTTTATTGAAATAAGTAGAACTAGTGGAAATAATCAAGGTGTCTTGAAGCCAACTATGGAAGACTTTGTGTTGTCTACAATTGCCTTTAGTGTGTTTGTCTATATTTTGTTTCTGTGTAAAGGACCTTGGGATGACTTTGTGCCACCATTGTTCTTAGTATTTCACTCTTGGGCAGTCGAGGTGGAGACTTTGTGTTACATCTCAGTCTACTGGTTACTACACCCTTTGTTACTAGTCACTTGTCACTGCCTAAAAGAACTCCTGATGTTTCCTTCAAGATCACTTCTAAAAGAAGAGAAGTGCCTTCAGTGTTTTCATTAGGATTTTATCCTTTGTCTGTAAACATCATCTTTGAAAAAAGAGAGATGGATGGTGTTAGCCTACCCTTGAGTGTTATTTTCTACTTATATATATAGTATATAGCTCCTCATATTTAATAGGGAACTTCCCCTTGATGCGAGGAGAGATTTGTCCCCTTTTGATATGGTAAACCTACACATCTGGGTGACCAATCTCCCTTGATGTGGTTGATATGATCTATTTTTTTCATCAGTTAGCTGATTGACAAAATATTCACCCAACAACCATCATTTTCACACCTCTTGAGTATAAACACTAGAAGCTACATTTTGATGGATCATTCATAACACATGGATCAAGGGTAGGCCTTGTATTTATTACACCATAGGGGGATTTAATCCCTAAATCATTCAAGATCAATTTTTCTTGTACCAACAACATGGTCAAATATGAAGCACTTATTACAGGGCATCACCAAGTGGTCCAATGGAATGTATCTCATCTTAAGGTTTAAGGTGATTCTCAATTAATCATCAATTAGGTTACAAACCATTTTAAGATCAAAGATGATAAGCTAGTTCCATATAATGCCATGGTCAACACTCTCAAATGCTAGATTATTGACATTCAATTTGGGTATATACTAAGGACAAGTGATAGAACCACAAATGTTATGGCCACTTTTGGATCTCTAATTCGACAAATAGACATAGCTAAAGAGTATTGGTTCCTTATCAAAAACTTATTAGCACCAACTTATGAATTTTAAACCATTGCGATGATTTGTGATATTGTTGGTCCTACCTCCATGACCAAGTTTTACCACTTGACCTATCCCTAAAACAATCCAAAGCCTTCATCCACCAAACCACTTGTTAAACCTTACTTAGATCAACCCTTTACCACTATAGTTTTGATGGCACTCTACTTCATTGTTTAACTTCAATAAAATCTACACCAGCATTATGAGAAGTTCATGAAGGTCTATGTAGAGCCCACACTAGTGAGACCATCTTGTCCAAAAATATCTTGCATATTGGTTATTATTGGCCCATGATGGACATATATGCAACTACATATGTAAATAAGTGTGATAAATGTCAATGGCATGCCAATTTGATTCATGCCCCAACCAAGACTTTGAAACCAATGTTGACACCATGGCCATTTGCTACATAGGTACTTAAACTCATTGAGAAGATCAATCCCACCTCATCTAATGGACATAAACATATCCTTACTACCACAAAATATTTCACTAAGTGGGTTGAAGTTATACCCCTCACTTACATGACTGGAAAGCAAATTTATAAGTTCATCTTCAACCATGTCATTTACCACTACAGTATCCCCTCTGACATTATATATAATAATGGAGAATCATTCAAGAACAAGGATGTTGACAAGCTATGTGCCAAATACAACATCATACAACACTTTTCTATAGCATAATACCCTTAAGGTAATCACCAGGCTGAAGTATCAAACAAAAACATTATCAATATTCTCAAAAATATTATCAATGATGCCAGTCATGATTGGCACCTTCAGATATTCTATGCCCTTTGGGAATACCATACCAATCACCATACACCCAAAGGATGCACTCTATATTCCCTTGTTTATGATACAAATTCCATCCTTCCTATTGAGGTTGAGTTTTCATCTCTATTGATCTATTTTAAACATGTCCTACATGATAATGACCATCGAGTAGCTCACCTACAAGAACTAGAGTTACTTGATGAGAAATGCATAGATGTAGTGAATAATATCCAATCCTATCAAAATCAACTTCGAGTCCACTACAATTAGCATGTGAAGCATAGAGAAATCAAACTTGGTGATTTTGTCCTTAAAGAAAACCAAAAGAATACGATGGCTAAAAATAAGCATAAAGGTAAGTTCAAACCCAATTGGATTGGTCTTTTCATCATTATGACAAACTTTGGAATAGGAGCATATAGGCTTGCCACACTCGATGGCCATGAACTTGATGAGTCAATGAAGATCATCCACCTCAAGTGGTACTATGCTTGAGTGACTTAGTGTATTGTCTATAAGGACCATTTCAATTTGTATCATTTTATCAATCTTCATAATAATAATACCATTTTATCATCCTACCATCCTATCACTTTTCCTATCACATGTCAATTTTACCATACCTTCCCCATCAACCAAGTTCATCTCTGCCTCCCTACTTGGCCTTGTGACCTTGGTTCCATTATATTTAGTTCCATCACTACCTTCAACAAGAAGATTTAGATTTAGTTTTAGGAATTGTTTCACACATTCTAGATAGAGGTAGTATCTTGGAACAATTAGATAGACGTTTGGTAGTCACATCTTTCATTTCTTGTTTCATTCTCTCTCATTCTCTTGATCCTAATTACAATTTATTATGGGCAAATTAGTATCATTGACCTATGTCATTGTATCCTAGTTATAACCGCTTATGATAAAACTAGGGGAAACACTTATTTATTATGCCTTGACTTTACCAACTAGTTATTCTCTATGTTGTACTCTACCATCATACCATCTGTGCCTATTTCATTTGAATTGGCTAATACACTAGTTAAATTTATTTTCTATAAGGTGGAACTATAGTGACTTAAGGTCCTACTTTGGGACTATGTAGGTAGCGCTTGATACTTGTTGAGTTTAGCTTAGTCACCCTTTTCACCATGCTCTCATCATTTTGTGAGCAACCTAAACTATACTCTTACCAATTTGTGAGCAATCTAAGACATGCTCTCACTATTTTTCAAGTAAACTAAGCTATGCTCTCACCATTTTATGAGCAACCTAACTAATTCTCTCTCCATTTTATGAGCTTGAACCATCTAGTGTCTTGTCATTCTCGACCAAGTTGAGATAATCCAAAACTTCTAAAAACATTTGTAAAATTGTTAGAAAACCCAAAAAACATTGACCACTTGATTGTCTTAAAGATTCTAGGAACCCTTACTAAGTCACAAGTAAATCACTTGTCACTTAGTTTCCACATATTTTTTGGCCTTTTTTCTCATGCACTTACCATTTTGCAAGACCATTCATATTCTTCTATCTCATCCATCATGTTTGTTTTCATCATCTATCATTTTCTTCCCATTTCCTGGGAGAACTACATTTGTCCTGATTTTTTTGTTGGATATTACATCCATATAACTATGTAGGCAGTGTCCACTTGCCTAGTTCATATGGAGACAACTTGGCTACCCCCTTCCTTTTCTTCTATTCCCCCGTCATGTTTGTTTGATAAGTTATTGCTTATTTTCTAGGGGCAATGTTTATCTCATTTAAGTCATGTTATTTTTACTAACATTAGGACTAACTATTATTTGTTTCTTTGTTTCTTTGTTGTTTATGTGCCTATTTATTTGATTTCATCACTATAACCTTGATTCGTTCTATGTACATTCATTGGGTGATTCCTTGCACATTTCTACTTGAATCCATCCATATTCATATGTTTACATTATCATCATATTTTTTTATCATTGGTGCATTATTTTCTATTGAGTATTATATCTTGAGAGTCAGTCCCTATGTATATTTTGGCCTAGTACATATGGTTTTCTATGATGTTGCTTACCATCAAAGTGCTACAACAAAAATTGGCTTCAAGAAGTCTACTCACCAAGGGCGGTATCAACATATCCTCAGCATTGGCATCCCAATCATATCCCAAACAGAGTAATTAATCACAAAATAATTTCAACTTTTGTTAGTTCAGATGAGAATCTCCCTACTAGTAGGTTATTCCAATTCAGCATTACCCTCTATGTTAAGTCACCATCATCATCAACCAATCAATCATGTTTTCCATAATCAAGGTCTAATGATTATAACCACCTATGGGAAAATCTTTGTGTTTTCACCAAATTTACTTTATTTTACCCAAACAGGGGCATGTTTTTATCTTGTTTGTTTATCCTAACTGGGGCATCTCCATCTTCTCAATGATTATAACTGCCTTTTAGCAAATCATTTTGTTATCATACCATGTTGCCACTATTAGGGTACAATGCTTATAAACACCTTTTGGGAAAACCATTATATACCATCTCACTTGCATTTTCAATGATTTTGACTAATTTTTCAAAATCATTATGTTTTCACCCCATCATCTTCCTTTTTTTTGTCCCCTCATTTCTCTTCTTTCTTTTTGTGGGACCATTTAATGACCTACTTGTGCCAATCATTCCCTCGAGGGGGAGTTAAACATTTCATCAATTACCATTGAATTTGTAATCATATAGGACCTTTTCATTCTTTAAGAAGACATTACTATGCTTATAGCTTGCAATGCCTTCCTAAACATGGGCAAATTGTAGACACCTAAAATTGGCCACCAATGACCTTCAACCAGGGTTTTGGCCAATCTATACCAATATGCACATTTTGGCCTAAAAACACAAAAACACATTAAATGTGTTTAAATTGATATATACAAGTGCCAATTATATCTAGAGTGTCACTAAATGGGGTAATGCAATTAATGAAAAATCTAACTTTGATCAAATCATTTCGAGTCAAATGACATTTTTGTACCTGAGTGCTCTAGATTGCTCATCTACCAAATTTATTACACAAGACACATGCCTTTGTTATTTTTCATTGGCAACATACTAAATGGGAATATAGTTCCAATGCATCTACTATCAAATTCCAATTCCAATCAAATCAAATTTTGAGCCAATAATATGACATTTTGACCAATTTGATTAATTTGTGCACAAATAGACAAAGTTTGCATCAAAGTTGACTAATCATGTTTAGGGATAATTAAACCAAATCAAGAGCTTAAGTTAATTTTCTATGGATATTTTTAACTATTTATTTTTTTAAATTAATATTGAATATATGTATTATCAAATGAAATCATTTCTATGGGGTGGCATCCATAATCCATAAATGCATAAAATATCAAGATTAAGCTAGCCCATACATCATTATGACCCTCCATGCCTCTTAAATTCCAATATATCAAAAATATTTATGGGGAATATTTATAAATTTAATTACGTAATTGTATTAATTCATGGCCACACATCTAAATCTTGAGATGGATGGTCATGGTTAATCCTAAACCATTATGAAAATCTATAAATAGAAGATCCATGAACATGAATTTTAATCTTGGATAATGCAAATTTATAATACGTAAATAATTAAAAAAATCATTTCAATTAGTTTTATAATGCTAATTTTTGGATCCAAATCCAAATCCATCATAAAGGTGCCAAGGAGAAGAGGAGATAGCCAATCCTCCTTTGATGAAGACTCATTGAACACAAGCTGAGCAAGCCACTTCAACAAGCTATTTGGAGCATCCAAGCAAGGTGAAGGATTTATTTCTCTTTGAATTCTAGTTGTGTTTCTCATTTGTTATTGTTGATATGTTCCCCCCTGAGATAGGCTTAGGGTGTTATCTTAGTGTGTTCTTTTTTTGGATTTGATTTCATTCACTAACACCATACTAATCTCCCCTTATTACAATCATATGTTCATAACCTATAGTCATGATACAATCACTCATACATGACATATTTCACATACCTATTGTATATATGTATGCATTCACTCATACATGACATTTACCTAAAATCACGATACAATAACTTATACCAAACATGAATGTAGCTAGTCACCCGAGTAGACTCCATTTGGAATAGAATAAATAGAAACACCATTCAAAAGTCAATCCAAAAAGATACCATTCACTCTAAAACAAATGTCAGATAGATAGTCAATCCATGCATTCTTATATTCCAATATCATGTATTATTCCATAGTCACATAAAATAAAGTCATATTTTATCACTCCAAATTCACATAGGACACTCCCTCATTAACCATCATCATCATCCCTAATCACTCTCTCATCAATGGGATCATATTCACTTATCATCCATATCACTCCCTCATCAGTTCTCATCATCATTAATTATCCCTAATCACTCCCTTACGGCTATCATCATATTTCATTATTGCTAATCACTCCCTTATTAACCTTCATCATCCCAGTCTTTCCCCCATCATACCTTATTATCATTGATCATCAATAAACTCTCCTTCATCAACCCTAGTCAAACCTAATCATATATAATCACTCCCTCATCATCCCTCATCATACCTAATCACACTCTCATCATCCCCCATCATCCTAATAACTCTCTCATTAACCATCATCATTTCTTATCATCCCTGGTCAATCCTTCATCATCTTTCATTATTCCTCATCATCCCTAATCACTCCCTCATCACCTTAATCATCCCTAATCACCCCCTCCTCACCTATCCTCATCCCTCATTATCTATAACCATTCCCTTATTGACCCTCATCATACCTAATCACTCCATCATCATTAATCACTCCCTCATCTATTAGAGTGTGTTATAATCTAGTAGTCTGTAGAAATTTGTTTCAAAATGAATAATATCTTTTCAAATGAATATTGAGTGGTGTTTGGATTCTTTTTATTCTAATTAGAGTGTATTAGGGTGATTATTCTCATTCATGTCTAGTATATTAGGTAGGGTCATGATGGATTACTCTAGGGAGATTATACTAGGATGGTTAGTGTTCAAAGTTTATGGAATTTAGGGTTTAGGTTTAGGGTTAAATTTTCAAGGTTTGTGGTGTTTAGGGTTAATG